>JAUTBT010056040.1:0-15289 GCA_032361225.1 Lepetodrilus schrolli | reverse complement strand
CCCCCCCCCCCCCCCCCCCCCCCCCCCCCCCCCCCCCCCCCCCCCCCCCCCCCGAGAGCGAGCGAGAGAGACAAAAGAGTGCGTGCGTGCGTTCGTGCGTGTGTGTGTGTGTGTGTGTGTGTGTGTGTGTGTGTGTGTGTGTGTGTGTGTGTGTTAATAATACTAACTTGCTCGTAGAGTAAATTAATTAGAAATTAAAACTAATAATACGAATAGTAAAAACGATTCACAGGAAATTCCTTCATGTCCGTGTATTACATATTCAAACAATCAATTCAATCCTTTATTTACCTTTACCTTTACAGTTAAGGGACTTAAAATTAATAAATAACAATATGGTTTGATTTAAAATGTTAAAGGTAAGAACAAATATAAATACAAATACATTATATATAACTTATAAGGAGAATACCGGTATACTAATTTACAGTCACTTTATATAAAAGGAGTATCCGTTTCATGGACGGGCCATAGCTAGCGGTAGTCCGAGCGTTTTCGTAATGTATTAGTATATATTTTTTAGTAAATGCATTGCGCACACTGTGGTTTGCGCCCGGACGACAGGTAAGCATAGCCTCCACAGCTCCAGAAAGCGTGGCTAATGTAGGCTGTGTGTAGGCGGCAGTGGAGGTAGCGCTCGTGACCCTGTATTTGCATCCGGGCATTGGACTCGTGATAAGTGCTATACGGTGTTTACTGCCAGATGTTAGGTCAGGTCAGGTCACGTGGACACAGATAAACCCGCCATTCCATACCGCGGGGAGGTCATCATCTGATCGATTCCATTGGTCATCTCCCCTTTTCACTAGGAAACAGGAATTCTGATACGGTATACGAACACCTATTGTGGACATGTTTAAAAGAGACTACCTCTAAAACACGATAATTTAATATGTTATAATATGGTTAAATACATTTAAACAAAAATAAAAAATAATTTGTTATAGCCAAAAAAATAACTTAATTAGTTATAGCCAAAAAAATTACTCGGAAATCCAAGATTTCCGGAAACTGCCGACATTTAATGACTAGGGGAGTAATCATGTAATATGGCGTCATAGATGATACTCCGTCCACATTTTGTTATAGAAATAGAAAGCAGTAGTCAGCTGGTAGTAGAGCGTTTATTGTTATTAGTTAGTCTGGTTGAATGGCGTACACTACAATTTTATTGTTTTAAATTGTAGTCTAGGAATCGTGACAGGTGCCACCTTGGCACCTTTGGACACTTTCTTTTATTGACATCATTAGACACGCTCCTTTTCAAATAGTGATTATATCTGAGGGTGAAACATGTCTTTCAATACAAACATATCATGTTTGGTATCAAGTTAAAGGCAATAACACAGAGATTATGAAAAATACGCATTGAATAAAGACAATCATAATTATAGGTCAAGTTCAGGTCATTTAAGGTCAAATAAGGTTAACCAAAATCCGAAAGAGGATTTTCTAACCTTACTGCTAATAATCTAACAAGTTATATCATGAAACGTTTATAAACATTTCTTAATTATATTATACAAAGTGTCCGCTATCTGTTAATACCAATAATCGTGTTCATGACATGATTAGTCGATGAGTTATGTCACTGTGAACATGGTGGGTTCATCTAAAAAATACCAATTTGCCGACAATTATGCATACAATAGGTTCTATAACATATTTATTTCTCCAGAAATATAATTTTCAAAAGTTCTTCCTTATGTTCTACAAAGTGTGATATAGGTTAAAACAAGTGTTGTGTCAATATCATCATCACTCGCTGAGTAATACCAGTTGGAAAATACTAATTTTGATTAAATATGCGTAAAGTATGGTCAATGGCACCTTATCAGGATATATAGTTCAACACCGTTGTTTATTATATTTTGTAACAAAGCATACTCTATCTGTTGACACCAATACCGGGTTGATATCCTGCTCAGTCGCTGAATTATTCTACTTTGAACATGGTTGGGGCTCATATAGAAAATACCAATTTGACGACAATTCTGCGAAATCATGTCCTCTAGCTTGTTTTATTCCTAGAACTATAGTATTACATAAACATCGTGCTTATATCATGATCAGTCGCTGAGTTATGTTATTGAACATGGTGGGGGTACGTCTAAAAAATACCAATTTGGACAAAATATGAGTAAAGTATGTTCCATAACATATTTTTTACTATAAATATTCCAAATATACAATAAATAATTTGGGGGGTTGGTAAATAGAAATTATTAACCGAGTGTCTTTAGATATCGTCTATTTCCTGCACTTATGGATAATCTTTGTATTAGACGAGCTTCAACGATCCTGTACTTAGGGATAATCTTTGTATTAGACGAGCTTCGGCGGGTCTAATACATAGAGATTATCCCTAAATGCAGGATATAGACACGAGGTAAATAATCTCTATCGTCTAATTTCCAGCTTAAATACTTCTCTATAAAAAAAAAACATCAACGTATGAATCTACATTTAAAAGTTACGCGTAGGAATACATATAGGTCAGTAAATGGTAAACCGCTTCACTCATTGATAAATACACCAAAGGAAAATAACAATTTTAAAGAATACTCATTTTTATTAAAAAGTGTGAATATTTAAAATCTAGTCCATTAGCACATAGTCTCCGATTATAATTGTCATCTTGTTTACTATTTCCATACAGTAGCATTTATAAATAGTAGTATGACATCACATGAAAATGACGTCATGTGAAATTAGTTCCTTAATTTGCATAGTTATTCGTCAGGCAAAGTAGCATGATACACGAAATATCTGTATACATTAGGGATTCATGTCCAGCTCTTGCTATATGTACTACCCACCTGGTGTGCCAGTTCATGAGTTATAACACGTACAACTGATTGTTGAGCAATCTGACTGGTGACGCCTGTCTTGTAGAAGAGTAAGACGGATCTGTAGGTGATCAGTCCCCAGTTCTCCATGGCGCCGGCCGCAAAGTCAGGAATTGCCACCATGTCTGAAGCATCAGCACTAAACTGTTGTCTGTATCATACCTACATGTATTGGAAGTCACAGAGCCAAAGCAGTTTTGGTTCCAAATTCTGATGTCTAATTAGATTCTATCTTAGTTATGAAAATAAGAGCAAGACTATTAGTTGTCATGTCAATAGTACATGTCCACACCCATTCAGGTAGTACTCGGCCCAGTCCACCCAGCTGTGAATGGGGACACAGTAGGATGAGATGGAATTGTGCATGTCCACCTTCTTGCACCTTGGGTTGTATACTCCCCAGGGAGGTGAAGTTAATGCACATTGATCCCTTGATGACCGGGGTAATAATGTGGTGCTATGAGCAAGATTTGCCACAATATAAATATGCACATTGATTATTATTACTTCTGCTAATGTTATATACCTTGTTTGGGTAATGGGTACGGGATGTCAAAGTAGTTTTCGTAGAACACAATCGTCTTTGTGCCGATGCCCAGAGAATACTTCAGCTTGTCCAGTGCCTCAGCTTGTGACCACACACGGTACTGGAATACAGCAGACAGAAACATGCATTAGCACAAGTCAGTACAAGGACCTGTAAGTGTGGAGAGGACAACGCTATACGTTGCACGTGTTCCAATGTAGAAGAAGAGTAGATACTTATCATTTACTGGTCATCAGACTTCAGACAAGTCTTACATCGAGTCCTCTACTGGTTTTCCCCTGGATGAAGCGGAAGTCGGACACGATGAAGGCCAGGAGGTATGTTGACATGAGCGGGGTCGTCGCATATACATCGGCTACAAACCCGGGCTCCCTGAAAGACCAGCAGAACTGTGTACATGTGCTGTAGCTAGGTGACAGTGATGTACAGAACTGTGTACATGTGTTGTAGCTAGGTGACAGTGATGTACAGAACTGTGTACATGTGCTGTAGCTAGGTGACAGTGATGTACAGAACTGTGTACATGTGCTGTAGCTAAGTGACAGTGATGTACAGAACTGTGTACATGTGCTGTAGCTAGGTGACAGTGTGTGTACAGAACTGTGTACATATTGATGACCTCTCCTGGATGCCTACAGTTTGTCTAACCTCATAGGTGCCCATATTCTGTTTAATATCTAATTGGTACCTATATTCTGTCTAACCTCTCATTGGTGCCTATATTTTGTCTAATCTCTCATTGGTGCCTATGTTTTGTCTAATCTCTCATGTGAGTGTATATTTTGTCTAACCTCTCATGATGCCTACATTAAGTCTGGCCTCTCATGGGTGCCTATATTCTGTCTAATCTCTAATGAATGCCTACATTAAGTCTAACCTCTCATTAGTGCCTATATTTTGTCTAATCTCTCATGTGTGTGTATATTTTTTATAACCTCTCATAATGCCTATTTTAAGTCTAACCTGTCCTGGGTGCCAACAATGTTCATGTTAGACATGGTGACGATGCCCTCCTTCTTCCTGACCAGGATAACATTAAACTTGGCCTTCATCTCAGGCTCATCAAAGCAGGGGAATGCTCTCCTGGCATCAGTGGATTCAAACTGTGTCGTGGCCAAATACCTGTGAGGAACATTATTATACACATGACATTTTTTCAGCTTTGTTGTTACCATTATGCAGCAGAAATAACGTTAAATCTTGCCACTTGGAATCATTGGAAATATGATAACACTGGTCATGTATTAGTTTGTAACTGCAAGTGCATGTACTTAATCTATCTGCTAATGTTGATTCCAGGCTGCAGGAACCTGTGGCAGCATTACTGTAGTTACAATTCAACCATTCTTACACTGTTCGGCCTTCTCGGTCATAGCTGCTCAAGTAGAAGCCTCTCAGGTCATCTGACAGTGCTGCGGTGTAGTTCATCTGGACATAGTATTGCTTCCCTACGGTGACATCCTTGTCCAGCTTGATCTTCACCACCTGACTGTCAGGGTCAAGGTCATGTGACTGGTACTTAGGTGGGTCGACCTCTCCCTCTGTTGATCCGAACTCTATTGACCCAGAAGTGATATCAAGTTCAGCCAGGTGAATAATGAGGTCACTGGTAACCTTTTCACATTCCATCACAATTTTAGTGTAACCATCAAAGGTGAAGGTCGATGGGTCACCGTTGTACATATTAGGGCGTATTTCAATATCATAGTAGACTGGCTTAAGTGTTTTTGGAAGGAAGATGACATCTTGCTTTGGCAGGGAATCCTTCTGTGAGGCTGAAATAAATACAGGTGTCAGTATACTATTAAGATAATGGGGTCATTGAAACTCACATAGCACTCAAGCTACTGGCATATATATGTATTTGTGCTATTGTAGCCGGGTGTGATATAAAATGCTCCTACTGGTCTCAGCCAGCGGGGTTACCCATTTGGATCAGTCGATAGAGTGTTGGACTCACAATCCAGTAACTTGGGTTCAAATCTCAGGATTGGCAGTGGTCCTGTTTCAATGGCGCCCAAACCGTTATTGGAGTTGTTCCTGGTGGTCTGTTCTCGCTGAATTGTCCCACAGAGGATTCTGAGCTCCCTGGTGGCTCAGAAGTGACTGAATTAGTGGCTCAAGGATGAGTCACCATGTGGAGGGGGAGAATGTAGCTGGGTGTAATATAAGTTGCCATGGGGTTTCCCCTTTGGAATCAGTCAGTGGAGCATTGGACCTGCAATCCAACAACTCGGAAGTGGTCCTTTTTCACTATTTGTCTAGATAGTAGGAGTGAATATTTGTATCCAAGATATCTGATAAAGGAACTTACAAGATATCACAGATACAAGGAATGTACAAGATATCACTGATACAAGGAATGTACCAGATATCACTGATACAAGGAACTTACAAGATATCACTGATACAAGGAACTTACAAGATATCACTGATACAAGGAACTTACAAGATATCATTGATACAAGGAACTTACAAGATATCAATGATACAAGGAACTTACAAGATATCACTGATACAAGGAACGTACAAGATTTCACTGAGACAAGGAACGTAAAAGATATCGCTGATGCAAGGAACTTACAAGATAGCACCAATGGTTTCCTGGCCAGAGCAATGACAAACAGTGAAAAGATGGCCACAGATAAAATGGACGTCATCGACATCATTGTCTTTGTCCTCCAGAATACAACAGAACCTTCGTTCTCTGGACCGAACGCTAAGTGACGTACACTCAACTTGAAATAAGGAGGAGCTCAGTAATGCGAACATCTCGTCCAGTTGTTCCAGCATGCCTGCGTTGTCTTGAGAGCAAGCTGGTCGTTCCTGTGTTACTGCTCTGTGTCAGTCCTGGAAACCCTCCGTGTCTAGTAGCATCAGTATGTTCGTCACAATCTGTATCATTGTATGTTCACACAAATCTAATAGTATGTCTCAGTGTCATGCCCAATTGTTGTTTTGGCCATCAATGAGGGCAGGCCTCAAAGTTACAAAATCTTCCAAGGAGCCATTTAGCTCCTGCAGATCCAGAAACATTTAAAATAAGTTAGGTCGCCATGGCTCACAAATTAGTCACTAAATTGAGCCCTGGACGGTCACCAATACAATTTGCTTGACCCTATTAATTTGTCTGAACGACCAGAAAATGAAGGTCAATACGTCATAACAGATTTCTCAAATGAAATGTATCCAGTGATCGTCTACCAGTGTGGTTATTGACATAGATATTAGTACAGTGAGTATACTTCATTATGCATCCTCAGTTGTATGTGAGTCAATTTCACGAAGAAAGTAATTTTCAAAGGAAGAAAAAAAAATATATATATTTTAGTGGAATTGATAATGCTTTGATGTGTCAAGGTTGTATGTACATTGAATTTGATGAAATGACAAAAATGGAATCTTAATTCTAATTAAGATTGGTTTTAATTAGGGATGAATGTCTAATGATGTTAATGAATGGCCAAACTGTTACCAATATTAAAATGTCAAATTAATGACACAACACATTGTAAACTATTTTTATTGAAAAACAATGTATCTTGTTAATAAATACTTTAATATGCTTAATTATTTAAAAAAAATCTAATACATATTGATAATTGTAAGATTTTCCTTTGGGAACAGTTATGGAAATAAGTGGTAACAGTTTGGACAATTTAGTACATATTAATATTCAAATGAAATGACGGTCAAGCTGTTCTGGTCACTAAAACACGGCACAAAATCAAATTTTAGAGAAATATTTTTTATTATTTTGATTTTGAGTAAATTTAATGTATTTCTATGTTTTGTAAACATTAAATAGTTCAGATATAATAAACATACGTGCAATTGACTCGTGAACCGATTATGATTAGAAGAAGTTCAGTTTTATTTACGATTGATACGAAACTTTACTGACCTAAGGCTATTTTAATCATTGTAGGAAGAGATATGCAATTCAAATATTATATTCAAATATAATTATCTTCTATTCACACTGTTTCTAATAACAAATGTACATGCTGACAGTTCCTCAAACACAATCATCTATAGGATGCATTAATTTATAGGACATGTTGACAGTTCCTCAAACACAATCATCTATAGGATGCATTAGCTTATAGGACATGTTGACACTTCCTCAAACACAATCATCTATAGGATGCATTAGCTTATAGAACATGTTGACAGTTCCTCAAACACAATCATCTATAGGATGCATTAGGTTATAGGACATGGAAGTTCCCCGATGGTTATCTTCCACACTGTACTATGTGTTATATCTCGCCCTGCCTCGATAATACATTTCAAGATGATTCCTTGTTTTTTTACTGTTAGCAGTGGAGGGTAACTGATGTTATGTTGTTGGTAATATTACGATGTCTAGTAAGAAGGAGTAAGTATACAAGTCATCGGTTTATAAATGTCGGTAATACCTCTATATAAACAAAAACGGCCCCAGCTGTGACATATTCTATGGAATATTGACAGGGTAAAGGGGCTAGTGATTACAACGCTTTAGTAAAACTGATTATTCTTTCAGGAAATAATATATGAATTCATATAGACGACAGCTGACAGAGCCTGGTAATCATATTGTAATAGATATAAATAAACTACAGAACATACGTGCACTAAACTGTTTATGGCTGTTACATGTATTTTGTGTTTCCAAATATACAAGTGGATGTCAACAGCATATACCAACGCTAAATAATATAAAGCATTGATTTAATACAAACCGTCAAGTATAGCATGTATGCAAAACGCTAGCCTAAGTATTGAATGTATTTTTAAAAGTTAGGCATTAGGCCTTATGTATAATATTTGCAAAACATCAAAGATATAGAATAAACAAAATTATTAGGATATGTTTCAATACAACATGGTTAAGAATACAGAAGGTAGTACTAATACAATTCGAGTTTTTAAAAACAAAACTAAAGTAAATAACGTACATATCTGATGATCTATTCAATCAACCAAAGGCAACAGTATCTGTAAGCGTAGGCCTAAACACGGAATCGTGATGCGGTACTAGATATCATGTCAACTAAACCCACAAAACACGTACTACTTCTAAACCAAAGGTTACCAAAGTAGTCCGTCTCTCTGAAACTTCCGGATGTCATGATTCAACATTCGGATGAACCTGTGTAGCAACAGAGTGGTGGGCAGCCATCTCGGTTAGTGCTGTAACAACACAACAACACACAGCAATCTGGTATCAACTTAACTTAATGTAATTGTACTATATATAGAATTACGTAATGAATTTGTGCATTCTGGCATTATACAGCTGTGTTAATCAAGAATATAAAGCGGGTCATGCTGTCCGCGAAATGCAACTTAAATTTCTTATGACAGTACCCGGATGACGAATACATTTTAATGGCGGGAATAATAAGATAGCATTATTCTCTAGTTTCTTCAGACGTATAGTGCCCTCGGTCATCAGGACAGCGTGTATAATCGACGCATGCTCGGTGTATTCTCATGTCCTAGTATAGTAATGAAGACTTCTTATCTCATCTAACATTTTTTAAGCGGATAAACTACTTGGCTGCAAGAACACATACTACATGCTACAGGGTAATGATGTACAGAATCGAGTACCACAGATTGGAGCAGCTGATTCATGACTTAGAATAGAATGAGTCGTCAGGACATACTGATGCAAACACGCTTTCCTAGCCTATTCTTTACGTATAGCCTACACTAACATTGTAGACGCTAGACATTTATAACACGTTCCTTTTGGTGTCTCTTAATTCAATCATCTGATGCCATGCATGACTATTTTCATAAATACTTTAGCTTTGTATACTAGTACTAGTAAATAACTTGTAATATTAAACACGCTGGACATTGGAGACACACATACACATGCTTTCTCCATCTCTCTCTTCCTCCCCCTCTCTTTCTATTTACAAGTAAGATTTGTATTTCAGAAATTTAACAAACACGGCTAGTTTACAGGATTAACAACGTAGATGTCCAATCAAAGCCTACCAAGACATTGTACCGATAGGGCTAACTTTTACTGTGGTTTGATACTTGCTTTTGGTGGAAAACAATGCGTTTTCATGGTCATGGAATCCACTATTACACATGGAATTAATGTATCAGTACATATTTATCTTGAAATAAAATATATGCCTAATTACTCTTAAATGGGTGCTGTTGTTGAAAACTGTTAGTTCAAAATCTTGGGATAGTATATATAGTCTTGCAGGTAATGTTACAAACCCCTGTTTGGTGCCATTACTCAACGGCTACTTAACGCAGGTACTCCCTAAAAATTCTGTCTGTGTGCAAAATGTAGCCGGGTGTGATATAAGATGCTCCTACTGGTCTCGGCCAGCGGGGCTATCATGCTTTAATCCAGCCTGTCACGATTTTTCACCTAAGTCACCTGACTATGAGGTTAATAACCTGATACCACGCAGGTATTACCCGTGTACATGAACATCGTTTCAATGAGCATATCTGACGGATGGCATTCCAAAAATCGGGCTTATACTTAATACCATTGATCAGATTTCATTTGGCAGACCACCAGAACGGATACCAATGCCAATCCTGGGATTCGAACCCGAGTTGCTGGATTGCGAGTCCAACGCTCTACCGAATGAGCCAAAGGGGTAACCCCGCTGGTCGAGACCAGTAGGAGCATCTTATTTCACACCCGGCTACACAATATGATCAGATGTCGAAATCATTATATACACCAAGTGAAAGTGTATTGCTACTTGGAACATCTGATTATTACCTCTCTATTATAGGAAGCATTATGTGATTACAATGGTCAAGACTAACTTTGCATGATGCAGCCCAATTATTATATATGTACCACTACCACTGCCACCACTATGCACTCACAGGCGCGCACACACACACACACACACACACACACACACACACACACGCGCGCACACACACACACACAGGTGCTAGTTTATACTACATGCACTATAATAAATAATATATTATGTATATAATATACACTATTGCATGCCCTATTCTCAAATATAACTGATGATAATGAAGGATACATGTTAGGCCTATGCTATATAGAAAAAATATTTTAATGCGACAGCCATAATGCATGACTTTGTCAGCGAGTCATTGTGCTGGAGTCAGTGATTAATGTGTATTCATACAATGATTTCACGTGTACCAGTCGATTCCTTGACCATGAAAACATATAGTTTGACACACAAAGTCACTGCATAGTAAATAGAAGTGAAATGAGAAAATGCATTCATTCATAGCGGCCATTTTGAATTTAGCCTTTAATACAATTTTTGCATTAATTCTATGTGTACTAGTGGATTCCATGACCATGAACACATAGTGTTTGCCACCTTAGTAAATTAAGTTTCTGCATAGCCTACAAATGACGTTTTGAGAAAGTATACACCCCATAATGGCGGCCATTTTGAATTAAGCCTTTAAAAAATATTGCCTACTGATGCCAAAGTGGCATCACTCGGATTCTCATTCTAGACATGTTGAATATTTCAAAACACCAATAAAACATTGTCTGGACGCTTTTTAAAACCATATTTGCCAAAGTATCGCGTTTGACTGCCGGTTAATTTGACCGTGTTCAATGATTACAGCTAAAACACACATCCCCCAACCCCCCACCCCTCCACTATTAGACCCCTCTATTAGACTGAGATATTACAGTACATTACCAACTGATTATTCGGGTTTTACAGGAAATGTAAACTGCAATGGAATTTTACCTATCCTGCGGTGAAAATATATTTGGAGGTACAGGAGCGATTATATGTATGCTAAGTGTATGTACTTTGCATTTTAAACTCCAATTTAACATTTTGACAGTGTCTACAAAAATAAATAAAATAAAATAAAAAGAAGAATAAGAAGATAACATAAATATGCGCGCGCGTATGTACGGGTAGTATATTGACCTCACGAGGGTAAAGGTAGTCTGAGTTGACGCGGGTCCGGGACCAGAACAGGGAGAGTATAATAGCAAGTAATCAGCTGATGACGGCTTCCCAACGCGCCATGCAGCCATACGTTGCCATTCATTGACGTAATACTTATTGAAAATATTTAAAACCAATCCGATCTGATTAAATCGAACCGAAATAAATTATTCACAGTTAATGTTTAAGGCATCCTGTTTTATATTTCATTTAACCTACTAAACGGTCCCTCTATTTTGGTTCATCGCAAGGCCGAATTACATAACCGCGGAGTGATATCGCTCGATGATTTACTGCTTGTTAGGTACTTGTACCCGTTACAGTGATATTGTTCGATTTGTTGTATTAAATCTGTAATATCCATATACACATTACAACAATGAAACAATTAATATAAGATGGTGTTATATAGTTCTATTTCTATGCGTGAGTGGATATATGTGATAATGTCGTGAAAGGGCTCTATTCACAATATGGCCTCCAATCTACCAAAGTTTTGTTTATTCCACTGATAAGATTTCGATGTAACTATCAACTGATTGCGACGACGCAGACGGTGCTGATTGTAGACAATTCCGCAGTTTACTTGGGACTCTCGAGCTGTCGACATGACGACGTCGCTGTCACCGTTCACGCCCCCTATAGTGAAGAGCTTGTTGGCCTGGAAGAAGGGTGAACATGATAGGGACGACAAGTGGTCGGAAAAAGCAGTCAAAAGTTTAGTGAAGAAGTTGAAGAAGACCGGCGGGATTGAGGAACTGAAGAAGGCGTTGTCGACCCAGGATCCCAACACTAAGTGCATTACGATCCCAAGGTAAGTCGATGGTCGACACCGCTGTCAAATCAGATGCGTATGAATGAATGTCAATAATCGACTTTCTCACCAAATCATGATCTCGTTGACTATATAAAGATCATGGTGTTTTACTTGACAAGATATAAATTCCTTGGTACGCAGGGGATACTATTAATTCCAAGATCTGCCAGAGAAAAGTTTTCATATCAGCTATTTAACCATGGATGCAGAGTTAAAATGATATGCTGGTAAGTGTAGATCTATTCGAGTTTGTGACACTACCGAGTTAGTAGCAGACTTGCCTTTCATGGTAACCCTGTTTATAAACAGAGCCAAACATTTCATGTTGAGAATGATGTTTCTTCTTTCCGTTTCAAGTTATAATCTTTACAAATGTAGCCACAGTGGTGTGTGCTTATAAGATTAAGAATGTATGTTGCAGCTTTGGGAAAGAAATGGGTGAAATAGTTAAATTGATCAGTGACAAATAAAAAAATAATTAATATGTATGAGAGCTGACAGGAATGATAATCGACCAGTGAAAATAGTTAAACATGTGTTTGTTTTACTGTTGGTGTTCTCAGTGTCATGTTTAGCGAGACCTCAGCCAGTATCACTACAAACATACCCATTCCCGCAGTGCCCATCACTGTTAAAATGTACATTATTCTTGGTTTCTTTTACTTTGTATTCTTTGATTGGTTACCTTTGCTAGGTGTAATAGGCTAATGTCTGGTGCAGACTGACGATTGTGTGGGGGCGTTTCGAGATGCAGACCTGACGTTTTCGTGTGCCAATCTGTATTCTATATGCGCTTCGTCTGGTCGCGGTGTAGCATGTGACAATATTTCAAAATGTCATTGCAAATTATTGTTCTCAAAATTGTCTACACCTGCAGTGTCTAAGTCTAAGATCTGTATTGTGTATGCGTAATTGTGTATACATAATCTTTGACCCTCAAATCACAAGATCATGTTCATAATTTTATGACATGAAATGTTTATTTGGCTGATAACAGTGATATTACATGGCAATTTTCATGGTGGCAGCAGCCTTGAGGGCCCTGTCTGTATAATCGGCAGAATTCAATTCATACAGACACGGCATCTTCTGATTAAAGCTCTATCAGTGTATCTTCTGTATTCCGATTCCACTCTAACACCATGTTGTTCTAATCACATGTCTCAGGAACAGGTAAATGCAAAATTAGGTCATCATGGCTCCCAATTTAGTCGCTAAATTGAGCCCTCATTATTGTGCGCTTGTTGGCAAATTAATGGTGTCTAATATCGTGTGGCATATTTTGGCCAATCGTTGTAGGCTATTCATAAAAGTCATGTTAGAATTCGTTATAAATGCAGTTCAACTTTTATATCTTCATCAATTTAAAATAATTCTGTGCACTACCTACTGATTGGTCTAAAACTTGCATCGAGACCAATCAGTGATAATTCATTATGCCGTTTCTGTGAAAATGTCTGCTAAAGACATCGCTTGCAAAGGTGGAGATTATGGCACCCCTCTATTTGACCAATTTACTTTGTTCAGGGTTAGGGTTAGCATAGACATACATACGTGTTTGCATCTAGCATCTACATGGTTATTGTTTTTGCAATGATAACTCTTTTATTCACTGATATATCCAGCCTGTTCCATTAGCTGTCCGCCATATCTTCCTATATATCTATCAAAACAGCATGTAATATAGAGTAATTACCGTAAAAACAATCATCAACATTCATTTATTTGGTCGCAAAATTAAGGCCTAGATGTTTGTGCAATTAATGAAATACATTTTGCAAGCGAGATTTGGCCAAACTTAGTAATAAAAGGGATGGGGCCTCTGATCTCCACATTTGGCTTTGCCAAATTGTCGGTGGCAATATTTCGGCTTCAAAGTATCTTTTTGTTTTTCCAATCAAACACATTATTAGGTATCGTATCGCATATCATATCATGACTTGTGATACGTATCGTATCGTAATAAAATGTATCATTGCATGCCTAATATTTATACAATTTTAAGAAAATATGTTGTTTTGGATGCAGATATGATCTTCCCACCTTTAACCCTCTCCCTGCTGGATTAGACACAGGCACTGCTCTTTAGGGCATCTCAGGTTGCCTTCAGCATGGGGAGGGTTAAGTATATTTTAATTATTGATTTCATCATCAGCTATAGAGCATGGATAAAGTGAATTATCACAATCTGGGATGGTTACATGTTACTCACCGATATTATATTTATAAATTATATTAAAAATGTGATTGAGTGAGTGAATTATTGTTTTACGTCACAGCTGGAATGTACAGATCTGGTAATAGTTAGAACCTGTAGTTGCTTATAATATCTACAATTATTGTTGTTGCCATAGTTACTCACTGTATTCAGTAATTGTATGCATTCAGTGTGACTGAACTGGGATACGAGATCAGTGACATTGTTGATTTGTGTGAATCATACGTCAATCATGTTGTTTATGTCATTGAGTATGTTGACAAGCTGTTAATACAGAATGTGTGCTTAAATTTCTTGTCGTCGCAAATGTGTGAAAGATTCCCGCACCCACGTTAAACTCCATACTCACTCACTCACTTAAATTTCTGTTCGATTCAGAGATGAATCATGTTGTTCAGCATGGTCCACACATTATAGATCGTGATGCAACGTAAGGTACATAAATAAAACAGCCAAGCACATGTCACCGTGTAGATTATCACCAGAATTTTAAAACTGGACATGTATAAAAATAGAATTTGACCCATTTATGCATGTTATTATGAATTACAAACAGAGATCATGTTACAATTAACAATCATTAGAACAATGAACAGATCAAATTTGAAGCTAGACAGCAAGTACAGAAAACTGATAATGACAGGGTATGTTTAGGTTTATATATACACTAAATAAGTGACTTAAAAGAGTCGGTGAATTGGAGCTTTATGCTAGGTGAATTGGAGCTTTATGCTATTTTCCATAGACCCTACAGTATTTCAGCAATATTGCAATCTGTTTTTGGCATTAACATCCTTCCATCTGTTTGTGCTAATGTACAAGTTACAACCAACATTAACATCCTTCCATCTGTTTGTGCTAATGTACAAGTTACAACCAACATTAACATCCTTCCATCTGTTTGTGCTA
>JAUTBT010056039.1:0-33788 GCA_032361225.1 Lepetodrilus schrolli | reverse complement strand
TTGTCGCATTTATGTCTAAAAGCTTGAGGTCGCATTAAATTAGTGACGCATTAATTTCATGATTTACAGTATATATCCATAATCATTAGCTCAATATCGAGCCATTATCGCTAGATGTCGAACAAATCAGAAAATGAAGATGTAATTATCTAGGCGCTCGTTCCACAGACGATCGTAGCGATACAGAAGATGTAGCTCCGTATTAACGTATATAAGAGTTACGACCCTCGCACTATTATTGTTCAGTGGAAAAAGATATATTTATCCCTAGAGTCATATAGTTACATGATGCAAGGAATTAGAGGAATTGTAACCTGTATTATTACAATAATAATAATAATAATAATACAGTACCAGCCGGTGCTCACAGATTTACTGCAACATTCAGCACTATGGATGTTGCAGGTTTCCTACTGCCCTAAACTGACAAGCCATGATATGTGAAAGAATCTTGAAAGCGACTCTAAACCCGAATTTATAAATAATAATAATAATAATAGTGGATATTTATTATGTGCCAGATCCATCCCTTAAGGCATGTTTAAAAGCACTACATTAGTACCCCTATTATTGTGTGGAGTATACCTGTGAGAATTATTGTAAATATGCTAATTTTTGTTCCAGACTGGAGGATCAATTGCATCAAAATATTTTAAGGAAAACATCAGATCTTCAGATGTTCTATGTCGGGTTTGTAGAAAGTTTCAATTCAATGTCAATTTTGAACTACTCAAGTGGTATTAATTCAACATACATGGTGTTGTTCTACTGTGGACTAACTTTTTGATAATCAACAGTGTTTATTTCATGATTTTGTCGCCTGGGGTCGGAATCTCTGGGCTCGCTCTTAAATGTTGTGTGTTTGTTGCCAGGTGTTCAATCAGGTGTATATTGTCGTCGGCACGAAACTGTCCTGCAACGGTGTCGCATAGGCCATACAATTTATAAACATTCATATATTTTAAAAGGCGAGGTAGACTTTGATGCGTTTTGTGTGACGAGGACCTTACGGTCAGGCATATATTGCTTGACTGTGTGGACTTTGCAACTCAGCATGCAGAGTTTTACTCTTCTCCTAATCTCAAACATTTATTCACCCAGGTTCCTGGGCACCTTATTTTATCCTTTTTAAAGGAAATTCAACTCTATGAAAAGGTTTAATTATGCACTGTCTTATCGTTATCATCTATTTATCTATGTTCTACATTTTACTCTTGACTGTTTGGCATGGTTTTTCATGCTCGTTTTATTTTCTTGCAAATTGATGTTGTAAATTAACATTACGGTCGTCGCCTATTGGTGAAATATTCCCGCTGTGACATAAAACTCATTCATTCATTCATGCCAGATATACAAAAATATGACCGCATGTCAACGTCTGGCCAACATGTGTGTTCTACTGCTGTACGACCAGGGACCGGCAAGGACCGGTGGTCAACAACAAGCATGCTCCCTGCTGAAGCAAGCCATCAGGTCAGTACTCTGTCAGTCATCCACATTACACTTCTACTGCAACACTGTGTGCTACAGGTGTTGCAGGTTTTCTTCCCCTGTAAACGACATGCCGTGATATGAGCAAAATAATCTTTGAAGTGGTTCTAAGCACCAATTTCAATCAAACAAATATCCTTGGATCATGAGTCCTACATGTGTTACAACTTTCTACTGCCGTAAACACATTTTTCTCGAAAGCAGGCCCCGAGATTGCAGAACCTTTTCGAGTACAAACTAATGCTCAACTCAAGATTTTGTTCACAAATCCCCATATAAAATTTGAGCTTGAGCATGAGCATCGTACTGTAAATGAAATCGTAACCTATTGACCAAACTTACAAACAAACTGTTTTCGTACAACGATCACCACGTGGAGTCGGGTCATTGCGTGTACTTCAGCATCAAAGACCCCAGCCCCGTCCCACCGATCATGTACAGCGACATCACCAGCGCCAGCAACGTGATCAACAGCGGCGACATCAGCACGTCGTACTCGTTCGACCCAGCCATGGTCATGAAGTTTCGCGTGGCTCGCTACAGTCTGGATGGAAACTTCCTGGGATTCTCGGACATCACCGGCGGACAGATCCAGCTGTGTGAGGACAGGGAGTCCATGCAGGATGCAGCCTTCGTCTTTGGGACGGTCTATTCCTCGTCGGTAGGGAGAGTTGCTTTCTTTTTGGAATGGTCTAATCATCGTCGGTAGGGAGAGTTGCTTTCTTTTTGGAATGGTCTATTCCACGTCGGTAGGGAGAGTTGCTTTCTTTTTGGAATGGTCTAATCATCGTAGGTAGGGAGAGTTTCTTTCTTTTTGGAATGGTCTATTCATCGTCGGTAGGGAGAGTTACTTTCTTTTTGGAATGGTCTATTCATCGTCGGTAGGGAGAGTTACTTTCTTTTTGGAATGGTCTATTCCTCATCAATAGGGAGATGTTTTTTTCTCTCAGCTTTCTCTTCCTTTATATAAAGTTAGCCAGTTATCACTTTGTGGTATGGAGAGTTGGTTTCTTCATATTGGAATGATCTATTCCTTATCAGTAGGGAGATGATTTTTTTTCAGCTTTCTATTTCTTTTCATAAAGTTAGCCAGTTATCATACTTTGTGGTATTGAGAGTTAGTTTCTTCATCTTGGAATGGTCTATTCGTCATCAATAGGGAGATGTTTTTTTTAAAGCATTCTATTCCTTTTTATAAAGTTTATATAAAGTTAGCCAGTTATCACTTTGTTAGTTAGTTTCATCACTTTTTGTGGTATTCTCACGCCTATGAGAGAGTCTGATGAGTAAATCTATTAATAACTTGAGGAATTCGCCTGTCACATGATCCTGAACCATCATGACACCACATTCAGTTATTTATGCTGTCATTTTTTTTGTGGCAAATATTTTTTTTTATTAAACTTATATTTTTTCTTTCTTTTTTTTTCTTTCTGTTATATCTTTTTAAATAAATTACAAATCTGTGAGATAAGTGAAAGAATCTTGAAAGCAGTTTTAAACCCCAATTAAAAAACAAACAAAAAATGCTTCATTGATTTCTTTGTTGCAGTGTAGTATCAGTGCAGTAAAGTTCTGGAACCAGAAGAAATACCCACTGGAGTTTCTTGACATATGTATCCTTCTCAGCAACGTGGCTTGACATGTACACGTTAGCCCTGTCGTCACGTGTTGGTGGAATATTCCCGCTGCGATGTAAGCACTAATTCATTCAGTCAAATCAAAACACGCTAGCCCAGATTCTCAGTTATTTTCGCTTTTGTTGAAGATGTACCTTGTTTGTGTGGTCACCCGATGTCATCAAAATGACAGAAATCAAGACTAAAAAAAATGAATTAGGGTCAGTGGATATTTTGTGAGGAAGCTTTCCACAAAATTTCGGAACTCTGCTTGAAGAATCTAGTGCCATTCTTATTCCAATGTGTCTGCAAGTTCTTGAAGAGTACCTGGAGCCTGTAGATATTTGGAACTTCTTCATCATTAAAATAGTATGAAGCTAAATTTATGTTTCCAAAAAGGCTACTGGCCCTTAATAATTAATTTTGTTAAGTATAGATTATCTGGCTGTTACGTTTGTGTTCAAACCTATGGAGGGTCATCTTGCCTAGTCCACGTGATTTAACTGGCTTAGGCCATGTGCGACCCTTTGCCTTCAAAGCCTATGAATTCCCGGCACATTGAGATAAAAGGGCTACAGTTGGCACTGATAGTTCAATCAGATGCGTTGTATTAGCTCCGCCTACTTGTCGGTTACAACAATGACGTCAAGCACTGTCACCTGCAGAATTTGCTCGGTTGCTAATCATGGGCAAATTCTTTCTAAGAGTTTTCTGGTGGAAACCAACGTGCACAGGTGTTAGGGTATAACCCACAACAAGGTGACGGGCTGTCAACACATTTTGTCATGCCAAGCTCAATCATCTCACATGTTTTCATTGGTTGGTTTAAAATTATGCACACGGGCAGACAACTCGCTATGCCGGATAAATGGAGGCTATGATTGGAAGGGTAGTAAACGCCGTGCGTAGCTCGGAGTTACCTGGGGGAGATGATGTAGGGTGTGATCCAATTGCTGGCAGTGTTAAAAAACAGGGAGTGTTAATTATTTGTACATTTAACGGCCATGAAGTATGGTAATATTTAATTCTGTCACTGTCAGTAAGAACCTAAATTTTATAAGTCATGGTTTACATTCACAGGAAATCCAGACACCTAAAATTTGATAAACATATAGAGTCTGGGTGTGTAATAAACCCATGCTGTAAATATAAATATTTTCACTAGTGCAATAACATAATGGATTATTATAATTGTATTCATACACAAAGCCAAAGTCTTTTTTGGACATCATTTAGAGCTTCTTCTTGGGACTTAATTAGTCGAATACATGTATAAAGTTAAAACATTTCTTCAATCACATTTATTAATATTTACATATTTACTTGGAACTATATTTTGTCTGCATGCTTTAACACAGTTCCCAAAACATTTGCCTATATAGTGTTTGTGATTGAAAATCGATATTACAAAGTTTCTACAGTTATGTGATAAATAGAATCTCACATTCATGTTCATAGTTTACTGAATTTATTAAACTTGGCCCAAATGATATTATGCTTGGCAGAACCTTGCATAATATCAATTTTCCCAACTCTTTTAATAAATTCAGTAATGCGTGACCACTCATGAGATCATCTATTTATAGCATTAAAATATGGGTTTCCTCCTGCCATAAACTGACAAGCGGCTAAAAAAAATAATCACAGTTATGCTTTTGTATTATAAAGCCATGATATGTGAAAGAATTTTGAAAGCGGCTAAAAAAAAATTAAGAACAAAATAAGGGTTAATTTTGTCCTATAAGAAACCTTAACAACATCACAGATCTAGACTATGTGGACACTGCCACCTCAGATAGACGGATGTACAAGATCCCACTTGTTATCAGCAACTACCGTGACCTTGGGTCAAGAAGGGTTAATGATGGTGAGTGCTGGTAATATCAAGTAGATTTATAACGCTAGCCAGTTCATTGCTATTTTATAGTTAGCTAAAGTCTTACGGCAAGTAGCATTGAGCCCAGTGTAATACTAGCATGTTCAGCTAATGTTACATACAGATACCTATATTTAAGATATCAGGGATTTTATTCATCAAACTCTTCTCGAAGAACCGTTGAGATTCTAAAGAAATACCTAATGTTTTTAATTTATGTATAGCCCTGACTTCATAACTAGCTAGTTGTTATGAAAGCTATTTTAAATGAATATTCCTGAAATGTAATCGTGTCAAGGATGCTATCATGGTACATGTATATTAATGTTAAATTGTTGCACATTCGGTAATTTCACATTTCCTGCCACGCTAATTAGCATACAAGGGTGACATACTTCCGCCCGTGAAGATGCATGCACAGAGAGGCATATGACTTTCTACAGCTGTTATCTTGGTAAAGAATTTATCGACTGAAAAACAAAAAACACAACCATTTGTTATTTTGTAATATTTGCATCATTAATAAAAAAACAACATCTGTATACGCTATCACCAAATTCGTTGGGAAAATGCACACCAGAGCTAACCGGCTACTGACCAAGTTAGCTACTAATTTGCTCTCCAGCAGCTGTTCTCATGCATGACCTAGCATGGCAAGCAAATATGAAAATAGGTAATGTAACAACAATGCACAGTGGCCTGGTGTGTCATCCAATGACCTAGTGTGTCAGTCAATGACCTAGTGTGTCAGTCAATGACCTAGTGTGTCAGCCAATGACCTAGTGTGTCAGTCAATGACCTAGTGTGTTAGCCAATGACCTAGTGTGTCAGCCAATGACCTAGTGTGTCAGTCAATGACCTAGCGTGGCAAGAAAATGTGAAATTACCAAATTTGTGCCTGCCATCAGATTCATCTCAGATCCAAAAGCAAGGACATTCTCACCTTCTCAAAAACTAAATCAAACTTCTTTGATGCAGGTTGATTTCTTAATATCTGCAATTCAGTCTAGACCCTATCTTGGTGACTGTGTGTTCATGGCGAACCACTCCCTAGACAGGTATAATGTTAAGCAGCCTAGCTGGAACTTGGCGCTATATAAATAGATTATTTATTTATTTATATTTAATTTCTTATGTGCAGGCGGCATGGGGAACTGGAAGTTAACAAGGAGATTCTTTTTAGTGGATAACGTCGCAACCATTGTATCGGCAACCGACGACAATACGGGTAGCGGTAAGACTCACAACACATTTAAACTGTGATATGGTTACTTTGCAAATATTTTATTATGCTATTAGGGGATGTAAGTTCAATTCTACATATACAATCTAATGAATTCTTCAAAAGTACCGTTATGCTCTAATAATTCGAACAGAATATCTTTGTATTTATGTTATTTATTTTTATATTATTAGAACATTATAAATATTGAAAAATTATCGATGTTATTATATTGAGGGGCAACCACTTTTTTTTAATGAATTGTTTATAGTATGCACACACTTGGGCAAGATGATAGTATTCAAATACTTACAATAATGTAGCGCTATGAACAGCTTTTAAGCGATGATTTGGTACAATATTAATGTTCACATTGTTATTATTATTTTTTAAATAAATTTTTTACCAAACTTGTTTAGTCTCAAACATAAATTATTATTTTTGTGATTAATTAAGGTGTCCAAAAATATTAGGGGTTTGAATTAATAAGGAAATTATGATACCAAATATAATTTACAGCTCGTGTTTAATTTTCTGACCAGAACTAGCCGGTACTTTATGCGTCCTTCATGTTGACAGGTGTCGCTGCTGCTCCCAATGCTACAGTAGTGAGGTATGTGAAAAACATTGAGCTGGTTCTCAGCCTACAGACCGGCACCAGTAGTGGGAGGATCAACGTTCCGTACTTCAAGATAACATACGGCGAGGTGACGAGACTGACTGCTCAGCAGGGAGAGAAAGTGCAGGTAAATCCTAAACAGTTGTATGTAGTGGTGTTCTGATGATCGTTTATACCGGTAATCGAAAATCGTTTGAGTGGTTACCCTTTAGTGATGCGACAATCGATTTCAAGTTGTTACAATCGATTGTTGTGAATAATATTCTAAAAACAGATCAAGTGAAATTTTCCTTTGTCGAACTTTCGGATTTTCATAGAATAATATGTTCTTGTGAAGCTGGGTTCACATAAAATAGCTTTTACCTAATAAATGTCCATGTTATTCAGTGCATAGTCAATATAACCAGAATATTGTGAGAAACCTGCTCCTGATGGCAGGCTAATGACAAAGTTATGGATTTCTCAGCATTGCTGATGCGCCTGATACTTTAATTGTATGCCCATAGGTTGTATGTACCTTAAATTTCCAAAGTATTAAGACAAATAATGCACCAGGACATGCTTTAAAAACATTAAGTATTTACTATTTTGTTTATGCTAAACCTAATCGAATATGCATCCGATGATTGATTGATTAGGTCCATCCCATAGTAACCGATGATCGATTATGATATCCCAACCGATTCCCAACACTAGTTTTATGGAAATGTCCATGAGCTTGTGATAGCACAGTGGTAGATCATCAGTCAGGAGCCAAAGTTCCTGAATTCAAACCTGTCACAAGAGTTTGGCGTCAATTTTCGTAGAAGTTATATTTCAGATAGAGTCATAGGATGCAATAATTGAACTCTGTTATTTTTCTTGGTTTGTCAGTACCAGCTTGTGCTCACAGGGTTACTGCAACACCAAGTACTGTACTACAGGTGTTGCATGTTTCATCCTACTTATAAAATGGTTAGCTGCAACATGAGTGAGATGTTATTCCATTATCATGAGGCAAGCTAGGTAAATGTTTTCTCTCCATATTACATAGTGATGTCTGACTGTCACTTTTTCATTCATCCAGATCTCATTCTCCGTGAGTTACTCAATGAACCAAGGGAATTACGTGAGGAACTTCCAGATCGCCACGGGAACGCTGGGCACGCTGGCCGTGCTGTACGCCACCTACCGGACGTGGGTGTGGTCCAAGCGCGGTCGCAGGTACGCCATCGACTTCGCCACCATCATCAACTTGATGTTCTACCTGGCCAGCGCCCTGGCCAACACCTTCTTCATCATAATCTTCGGGATTGCCTTCTACTGGCTCATATTCTACAAGGTGAGTCACATTGGAAGACAAAGACCACCTGTATCAATGGTGTAGTTGTTAGAGCTTCGGTCTGGAGTGTGGCAGACAATTATCTCCCTTTGATGAAGATCTTGCGTCTACTACAAGAAAAAAATTTGGTCTAGTATTTTTAGCAAGTTTTCATCCTATCTTTTTTAGTTGCTGTTTAATTATTAAAGGCATACCATCATGGTTTGTTGACATGTTGCATGAAAGTATACCTGAAAGTATATACATTAGATTTGTCTACACGTGTATTTTGGCAACAAGCCGCATATTCTGCAGGTCCCACTGGTTTTAAATATTTTCACCTATGGGTGAGATATTCAAGCTGCGACGTAAAGCAATAATTCATTTATTCAGATAAACAGCCCCAGCTATGTCTATGGTCATGATATGTCAATGATATTTCAAATAACTCCAGTCATCATCGCATATGGTTAAAATAATCCTGCAGCGACGTTAAAAACAATCAATCAATCAATCAATCAAAAAACCTGTTTCCTTCTCCAGCGGCAAAACGCAGTCTACCTGGTCCACCCGGCGCCGTGGGTCATCGAGGACTGGCTGGCACTGTTCGGTTCGGCGTTCGCACTGAAGACGCTCAACATCATCCACATGATCATCATGCAGTGCACCGTGGACATCTTCCTCATCGACTGGGAGCGGCCCAAGGGCGTCCAGGACTCGGTCAAGAACGACTGCAAGAACAGCAGCACCCCCGTGTCGATATGGCGGACGTACTTTGTCGCAAACGAGTGGAACGAAATCCAGGCCACCAGGAAACTCAACCAGACGTTCCAGCTGTTCGCCGTCGTGTTCTTCCTGGTAGTTGTCGGATTTGAGAACGTGGCCACGATGGATCCCAACGGAAATGTTTCGAAGGACGCTGATGCCTACCAGAGTGCCCACAGTTTTGTGTATCGATTCGCAATAGCCGTTCTTGTGTATTTACTCGTGGGTGAGTTGTGGAATTTTGTTCTTTTTTCATAAAATTTATATTCTATGGTGCTTTATAAATGTATATTTTGATTTGATTGATTTGATTAATGAAGAAAGAATTGGTAAATATTCTAGGATAAATGTCAACAGAACAGAGCAAAATATTTCAGGGTTAATGTTTATTGCTGACACTACCAGGGTAGAAAAACATATTGACAAACTAGGACATTTTGTAGTGAACGTGAATGCAATGAATCAGAAAAACAGTCTGCTGCTACTACAAATGTTTTTTTAAAAGCATATTTATTTTAAATTTTTTTATTTGCCATTTATCTTCCAGCTGCCGTGCAGTGGGTGTTTTACGTGTTCATCTACGAGCGGTTCATCGAGGACCCGGTCCGGCAATTTGTGGACCTGTGCTCCATGTCCAACATCAGCGTGTTCATCATGGCCAACGCCGCCTTCGGCTACTACATCCACGGCCGCTCAGTGCACGGCAAGGCTGACACTGACATGAAGGAGATGCATCAGCTGATGAAGAGGGAGGAGGTGAGTGTTGTAGTGACTGCCACAGTCGGGTGTGGCCCGGGGTGGGATGAGGTGAGTGTTGTAGTGACTGTCACAGTCGGGTGTGGCCCGGGGTGGGATGACGCAAGTGTTGTCATGTTTGCTGGGGTTAAGTTGGGGTATGATAGGATGCTAGTTTAGGAAAAACAACGGTAAGATTGCTGCTAATGGATTGTCCTTCAAGGGTGGACTGACACACCATCGGTATTGATGTAGCTATTGATGGTGTCTGAGGTATATATGTCACACATGTGTGTCTTAGTGTCTGATGTATGTTGAACATGTGTCTAGTAGTGTCCAACGTATATTTTGCACTTTGTGTGTGTGTGTATGTGTGTGTGTGTGTGTGTGTTAGTGTCCAATATATATGTTGCACATGTGTGTGTGTGTTAGTGTCTGATATATATATAGTACATATGTGTGTGTTAGTGTCTGATATATATGGTACATGTGTGTTAGTGTTCGATATATATATGGTACATGTGTGTTAGTGTCCGATATATATATGGTACATGTGTGTGTTACAGCAAGACATGTGTGGGAAGCGAGGCCTGATCGCGGACTCAGACCAGCAGACGTTCCAGATAACACTGCCGCTACGACTACGTGAGAAGTACGACCAAGTGTACATTCCCGCAGCCATCGATGTAAGCAGACCATCACCATTTTACCGTTAATATAACTACATAATTATTGCTCTCAATTTCCTTCTCAACTACCTGGGGAGTATACAGAATTGTGGTTTAATTTTTTTTCTCCATTTATTTATAAAATAGCCTGTAAATGGTGATACGGGTAAGATAATTTATGAATACAGGTAGAATTCAGTAAATTTGACCTTTGTCTCCAAGATAACAACATATTATATTTATTTAATATTCTACACAAAACAGAATTCTATTGAACTTTTATGCAAAACCATTCACTCGTTTCATAAAAATTATATCACAAGGAAACTCATTTAATATTCTCTATGTATTAAATGTATGGTAATGTTCATGTGCTATGGTTGTATTCACAGGCTGCCCAGGCCAGTAACAAAGGTGGCAGACTGACAGACAAGAGTGTGGATGCATACAACATGATCAACAGGTTCCTGTCAGCCTTCATTGATAATGTGAGTTAGCCGGCTACCCTGTGGCCTTCATTGATAATGTGAGTTAGCCGGCTACCCTGTGGTCTTCATTGATAATGTGAGTTAGCTGGCTACCCTGTGGCCTTCATTGATAATGTGAGTTAGCTGGCTACCTTGTGGCCTTCATTGATAATGTGAGTTAGCTGGCTACCCTGTGGCCTTCATTGATAATGTGAGTTAGCTGGCTACCCTGTGGCCTTCATTGATAATGTGAGTTAGCCGGCTACCCTGTGGCCTTCATTGATGTGAGTTAGCCAGCTACCCTGTGCCCTTCATTGATAATGTGAATTAGCCAGCTACCCTGTGGCCTTCATTGATAATGTGAGTTAGCTGGCTACCCTGTGGCCTTTCCAGGAGCACACGAATTTGTGAATACACACGGGTACTTGCCTACTGAGCGATTTCACTTGGCGAGTTATCGCGGTCGAAAGTGCGACAGCTGTGAAGGTGCTTCATCTAGAAATCCAAGGTGGAGTCTGGCTTGTCGCAGATTTCCAAAATGCAGATGAGACAATTTCTGTTAGGCTTAGCAGATCGCTGCAAGTATGGTATATACTAACTCAGTTTAAGCGAAGGTCATATGATGCAGATTAATGACAATGTAGGTTTTTACTGAAACCTCAATCAATTTTTTCATATTTCCCACCTTAGAAATTCGAGGTCATGCTCTCAACCGTTCAGTAGGGCAAAGCGCGAGCTCTGCAATACATATCATATGCACCACTGGTTGCATATTGCAGGAAGTAGATTAGCCTTAGTGCAATGCTGGATGTCTCCAACGTGGAATAGGTTAAACTTCTCTCTTCACACATTTCCATACATATACCAGTAACTACATGTGTATATGGCATGGCGAATGTTATGAATGGTATGAATTGAAAATCATTGGTGATAGATAAGTAATATATTAATATACTATTGTGGAAGATCATTGCATTTTGCATGGTGATGGACTATATAAATTCACTATATTGCCATCTCATATGTGTGACATATTTCTGCAGCGATGTATAGCATCAAATAAACAATAAAAATAAAAAATGTTTTATTATTACAAAAATATTTTACTATTTTGTTGTTGTTATTATTATCATTATTATTATTATCATTATTATTATTATTATTATTATTATTATTTCCTCTTTCTATTTTCCACCCAGTCCCTGCGAGATCTGAATTACACAGTTAAGGATAAAACACTGCTGGAAAGCATTCTAGATACAGAGTTCTTTGATATGATGGATGCAGAGGGAAGCTTCTACAATGGTAAGACATTCAGCATTACTTACATAGCTTTTCTACTAAATAATGACTTCTGAAAAGTATCTAAACATTGCTGAAGTGATAACGGTCTAAATATCTTTCTATGCACTATTTATTATGTAATGTAGTTTGGGTATTTTTAAAAAATATACAATTCATAATATATTATGCTAAGGAATATCCATATTATTAGATTTTTTAAATTATGACCACTCGCCATCTCACGGTCACATGGTGCACAGAAATGAGGTAATGCCTGGCATAGTAACAGGCAATTGTGATTTTGGCAGAAAACTAGCATAGTTTATCCTTCTGTTTCAGACAACGGTCATTCCTTTGACCAGGTGCTGTTTTTCGGCAACGAGTTGACCCTTGTCATATTCGACTGCCTGCTGTTCTGTATGGTTGACCACATCGCCACAAACTTTGTACTGGCCGGAATCATCACCTATCTAGTCGGGGAAGTAAGTGCTATGTCATGTCCCAGTTTAACCCTCTCCCTGCTGGATTAGGCACAGACACTGCTCCTTAGGGCATCTCTGGTTGCCTTCAGCATGGAAAGGGTTAAAGGGTGAAAGTATGAGTGAAATATACCCGCTGCAACATAAAGCACTAATTCAATAAATTGTAAAATAACACAAAGAAGTGATGGCATTATGCCATGAACTGTGATTAAATGTTATGGAAAACGATATTTTATCGATAAATCGGTTCTATTCCATGTTTATTTATATTTTATTTCCACTGAATATGTCAGCATGAAGAAAGTTGAAACACATGATGCAGAGATTTTTAATGTGTGATGTTATTTTCAGCAGTCATGCAGCATGTTAAAAACTATAAAATTATTATAAAATTATAAAAACACTGATCACCATTTCACATTCTCGTCCCCGCA
The DNA here is from genome assembly GCA_032361225.1 of Lepetodrilus schrolli. NCBI lineage: Eukaryota > Metazoa > Mollusca > Gastropoda > Lepetellida > Lepetodrilidae > Lepetodrilus > Lepetodrilus schrolli. The sequence continues at coordinate 20,826 of JAUTBT010056039.1, read as the reverse complement.
TTCCAGGCAACTCTCCTTTTCAATATTAAATTTCTCCACTGCACTCAGTCAGCCTTTAAATAATTCTGTGCAACTCTGGGTTTGGTTTTTTTCAGTTAATACGGATGATTAGAGACAGTGGAGGGAGAAAGAATCTGGTCAAGAAGACGCTAGTTGATGAACGCTTCTTGATATGAAGGACGTCATTGTATTTATCATCATTGTTCATCGTTGCTGTTTTAATCATTTCCACCATTCCAAGAACAGTTATCATGTCATGGCCGTGCATCAAAGTATGCTTCAGTATTCTAACCTGCAAACATGATGAGTTAGGTGCCACTATGTGTTTAAACCTACAATTACTGTAATAATTCTAGGGTTTTGAAAGCAGTTATTGAGAATGTTTCAAAACTAGCCATAGTGTGTACAGTCAAATTACACCTGTTGCACAGTCATGTGAAGTATAGGATAAATAAAATTGTAGACAGTGTGTGTACTTATTTATTGTATAATAATAATAATTGCATGTATATACTAGTATATAAACGGCTTGTTTTCATTACTTAGCCAGTCATTATTGTGCATTAGAATAAGGAAGATATCTTCACAAGTGGTGTAACAGGCAGATGGTAGACATGGGAGGATTAAAGGTTCTAAATTTAGAATTCCAAGGGATTTTATCACATCAACACTTCTCTCACAAGTGCTAATGTCCAAGTGTGATGAGTGTCTCACGAAAAGAGGAGATAACTCATATCTCCTTAGTTTCATCATAAGGTTAATTTACTTACTTTTTTAGTAAACCAGGTTTAGTGTTAAATAATGTGATGTCTATCCACATGTGATGCTGCTATCATAATGTTGTGGTTCCAACATGTCATATTAATCACAATGCAATAATGCCAAGAGATAGATAATGAAAATAAAGACAGATCTTTGCATCAGAGAAATAGTTAAATAAGCTTGTCCATTTGAAAATGTGTGGTACTTGTACTTGGATACTGAGCATGGACCATTGAAAATAATAGCATACTTCAGTCAATTGGTATCTGACATTCTGATGTAAGATTTGTGATTTGTCGTGTGGAAAGTATGATCAAGCTGCATTATGGCACAGTTATACAGGATCTCATTCTGGATTCAAACAATAGTGATGTGACCTCGTGAACACATTAATGTACAAGCTATATGTTTATACTTTATGATATGTGATATTTTAACTATATTGATCTTTGTATGATATGCATAATTTTACATGAGTGCTTCCGAATCATGAATATCATATAAAAAATACAATATCAATGATATCACCAGATATGAAAACATTCTGGTAATAATCTCATTAACTATATCTGTGATTTTATTAATTCTAGATTCAATGTATCCATGTACAGTATTAATATTAGACATGATATTACTTGTAGATAACTCTGTCTAATGTTTCATTGTATTTTAGTTGAATCTCACAATTTTCATTGAAAATGTTTTTATGTTATTCAAATGTTTAATTATTATGACTTCAATATGATGAAATCCTTATCATTCCTTCATAAACGTTCAGTAATACACACTTTTTGAGACAGGTGAAGTATTTGTAAGTGTATAGTAATGGTTTTAAACATGTGCCTTGTAATTCCTTGAAGAAATTATTTGTCACTATAAGGCCTTACAATTGTTATGTTTGTTTGTCATAGTCCGTCCCATTGACTCACAAATTTTACATTATGAAATTTAAAAAATGTCATCTAATTTATATTATATTTTAATTGAAATTATGTTTTAATATGACTATGTAAAGTGACTAATTTGTTTGTGTATTTGATATTTCAATTAGAAATTGGTCCGTCCATTGACATCAAATACAGAAAGATGTCATCCATTTAAGTTCAAGGATTTATTTTGGCTTCAGATTTGTTATTCCATCTCATTAAAATGTAAAAGAAATGGCAACATTCTCCAGTTTCCTCATCTTGGTATCATAGCAAGAGATGATGCTGTATATTTGCTGAATTATGAAATCCGTAAACAATATTACTTAACAATGTGCTACGATTCTGTTTACCTGTCATAATATTGGATTCAAAATGTAAATATCATGTTTAACATTTATCGTTGATATAAATTATTTTCTTATGATTTTGTTTTTGCAGTTTGTATTAATTGTACCGCCATGTATAAAGATCCTGCAGCAACGTTCTTTCTCCATGCTGGAGGCAACTGGAGATGCCCTAAAGAGCCGTGCTCTTGCCTAATCCAGCAGGGAGGGGGTTAAACAACAAATTAATCACTGTAATAATGTTCATGGTATTTAATTTGAAAACAAATACATGATGTGAAATGATTATTGTATGTTTCTATCCTTACATAATTCAAAAGTTCACCATATTTCGAATTATTGTAAGATCAAGAATCAAGCTTCATATATTCTTACAGATAATGGTAGTAGTATAACATGTCTGTCTGGTACTACTAATGGTATAGGCACAATGCACACTGTCTTGACATACATGTATCCTTCATGAAAACACTAGACCACCAAGATCACTACAGATGAAAGTATGTGGACAGAATGCAGTCAACTTGAACTATTTTGAACCAATGTTAGACTATGGCAAAAGACCCACTTGAACACATTTTTAGCAGATTTGATTTTGCATTTTAATTCTTGCAATGCCACACACTGTTACAAGATACAAGTACTAGAATCCAGTGACAAAAGCACTATGGTTGTATTTTACCTCGATTCATGTCAGAATGTCGAGATCTAGCTCATTACCGCCAGTGCACGTGGTCAGCTGACAGGGAATCAGTGTCTCGGAGGGACCCAGTACCATGGCGATGAGCTGCATGTGTTTTGCACGTCGGTGAAACTCCCCATCTCCTGCGACCTTTGCCTGTTCAGGTATCATGGTCATGTTTTCATTAATAAGTATATATTTCAATCTTCAGTTCTTTTACAAAAGTTTACAATAGTAGATTGAAACAAGCTGAAATATGTAGGATACCGATTCTTCTGTTATTCTGCACCATGTTATACATATCTGTGAAATTATCTATCTATTGAACTTTGACTGTCTCCCACTTTTGAAACTTTCAAATCTAGACTCAAAACCTATCTTTTCTGCAAGCACTATCAAAACTATCTATATGATGTTACTGTACTTCTTCCTTTACTGTAAATGTCTATACTCATCTTTTTTAATTGCCCTTTAATATAGAGCATTGAGGATTGCTTAAACGATGGCATTATAAATATGTTTATTATTATTATTGTAAAGATAAATTCATTGTTACAGTATCACTCGTGGTACATGCATCCCTGTACCTGCACAGGAGTGACGGGACACATAAAAACATTTAGCCCTGTTGATACTGCTACAAAGTGTGTAGTTTACTATTTATTACTGTGGATCGAGCAAACTGTTTTTAAAAAATATAATTTATCTAGATCTACCTTTCTTTAAAAAAATTTAAATATTTGTTTACAATTGGGAAAAAAATATAAATTAATACTATTAGCAATATGACCAAATTAAAATAAAATTAAATTCTAGTTTGCAATCCTGGGATAATCGAAGCTCTTTAGCGGTACGCATTTAGAAAACAATTCTATTTACCTCCCTTCAGTTGAGCGAGTACTTCGCAAAGAAAGTAAAATCTCGACAAGGAAATCTAGATTTAGTTGTCTAGTTTGAAGATGTAAGTATTATAATGTGTCACAATAAATCTAAAGATGTATTATTGTTTGATTAATTAGTTATTAAAATAATACAAGTGGACTAGATACTAGAGTGACCACTGTCATTTCGTCATTAGATTCTGCATGATTGATGATGCAAGTAGTACAGTCGTCGTTTGGTTAGTTCCGGACCACTTTTTTTTTTACCATCCTACTGGTTAAGTAGCTATGCAATGTCAGGCTATTCTTTTTATCTGGGATGAAGTACACACCTCACGTTGTCGCAAAGAAATCGATATATCAATTCAAACATTAGTTTTAACACTCACAATCTGCCGAAACGCAAGTGATGTCGACGACCTAATTTCAAACCAATTTTCCAGTTCTAGATTGCCTGTAGACTGTGCCCTGTCAATATAACTAATTATAATATAGAATATATAATCAGTCTGGCGCTCAGTGAGTGAACCGAGTGCACTGGCATGGTTTCTATCTAGGTCAACATTATCTGCTTTTAATTCTTAAACTAAAGACATTTTATTGTTTGATGAAAAACAAAATCAGTTTAGAACTAAATTTGCATATAATTTGAATGGATTACCCCCTTATAAATATAGTACTTATATAAATGCATGCCGCTTAGCAGATGACAAAACTGTGGCTTAGACGATTGATCCAAAACTAGCAAAATCACATTCAACACTGAGCATGAATTACCACACATACTAGCACTATTGATGGTATGTATTATCTTCCGATTACTGTATTTTGAAAGACTATTGTGCCTACAAATTAGCACGCTCACTCAAAAATCAATACAGGTTTTTACAACTATAATATTTCAGGTTGAGCAGTTTAGTCGTTGAAATAAAAGTTATAAAACAAACACAAAACTTATAATGACATTTTATTTATATATTTTTTCCTGTTAAATAAATGGCCAAATATTCAAAATAAGTAAAGTATGTGCTGTATTGTGTATTCCCGTGAATGAATTCCCCAACCAGCATTGATCCACAACTAGGCAAACAACTACTAAAAATTACAAGATTTTTTTGTTAGCAAAATTAGATCTAAATATGTTAATTAGGAGAAAATATTGTTTAAATCTACCATAATAATAATCACATCAGTATTGTGTAGTGTCCCCTTTTTGGGGTAGCCCACCTTTCGTACTACTTACTAAAATGCTACTTCCACTTCCCAAACTCAAAGAATCACGCCACCAGTCAGATATATTTGACGTCTGACACTTCCCCAGTTATATCACGCAGAACTGGTATAAATGTCCTCAGCAAACGTAAGTGTGCAATCGCACAAAGTGAAACATTAGAAAATGTATCTGTGAGCTTAATGCACTTTTTACCGTGATGTAAAAAAATCACAAAATCACAAATAAATAATTGCAAGCTCTAAAAAAATATGACAGTCACATCGTTTGCTTGCAGGCATGTTTAGCATCATAAAGCATGTGACCTCGATGGAATGTGGCGTGTCGATTTAAAAATGTACAGGATCCCGTTTGGGCGATTTCTTATATTGATTTTTCAATTTTCCAAACGAAATTTCATATTCATCATAAATTGTCTCCTTTAAATTACAATTTAAATATTTTTAATAGATATTTTAGTGTTCATTTCGTCATTTTCATCATTTTAAAGATTGCATATCGTATTTATGTTAATATTTCTATTTAATGGAAATTGACATTATTTGAACTATTTTGTGGTTTATTTGTTCTTCAGAATATTGCCAAACAGTTTCTAAAAATCTTCAAATTTTGTTACAAGTTGATTTCCGTAAACAAACATTTTTCCGTTTACCACAGAAAGGGGTATATGTCAGTGTCATGGTCGCCAAAGTGATGACTTCGCTTGGAGCGGTGAATTGTTAAATTTAAGCCTGTTAATGGCAGTGTTTTGTGATAAAAGAACGAGGAAGTAAGTCTTCTTTACGTTTAACATTAGAATTTTGATACAATCATCAAAAGCCGGTCACTCACTGGTTGGGTAGAGTGCCCACTGTAATACTGGAAGTGTGGTAGTACTCGACCTACATCCAAAGAAAATAAATTGTGTTGCATTGTACAGGGATGATTGATGGACATTTGCGCAGGAATCTCTAAAAATAGCACTGCCTCGATAATATATTTAGTGGGGACAGCAGTATTCTGAATTAATTTTTTTTTAAATAAATGTCCATATCTACAGACAAATTAATAATCTTATTTAAATATAATCAATCATTTGTATAAGCATCTAGTTGAAATAAGTTGACTATTAAACATGTGTCCGAGTACTGCCTACCAGCTGTCCGAGTACTGCATACCAGCTGTCCGAGTACTGCCTACCAGCTGTCCGAGTACTACCTCGCCTGTCCGGCAACTGCCGAAATACCAGCAGGAGTAAATCGGTTCGCATCGCCTAAATAAAACCCGGTACAGAAATGGCTGAAAATATGTCTCCCTTAGCATATGCAATTTTACGTCATCTACTGAGGTTAGTAGACGCATTTATGTGTCCAAATACTACAGATGGCCATAGTTATTTGATTCCCTGGTTTACGGATCTGCCGACCTGATTTTTTCCCCTCACTGCATGATATTATTATTATTTTTGAGTGAGGCCATAGTTTTTTGATTCCCTGGTTTGTGGATTTTTTTGTGACGATTTTGGCTATGGCGGTCAAAAATATAAGTAAATGTAATTCAATATTTGGCAAGTCAGTCAGGTCCAATATCAAAATAATAATAATTGGAGATTATGAATGGTCGGTTGACAGAAAATAAATATAATTGATAAATATAGTTGTCAATAATTGTTATAAAAACTAAAAACATTGTTCAGATCTGAAAGCACAATTATTTTCAATACTAGTAATTGTGATAAATTATACTTTTGTTATACCACTAATCATTTTCAATGATAGTTTATATGACATGTTCCTTCACTATATATTATTACAATTTTCTAAATACCAACACACTGTTGGTGGAGTATATGGAAAAAAATCCAGTTGGCGGATCTGTAAACCTCGGAATCAAATAACTATGGCCTGAGTGAGTTATTGTTTTACGTCACAGCGGGAATCTTTCACCCATACTTGATGAATGTAATATAAGTAATAGTAGGCCTAACATGCTATTGATCAGACGTTTTTCTATGTTTTTCTATGGCGTCACAATGCACCTATGGCGTCACAATGCACCTATGACATCACAATGCACCAATGACATCACAATGCACCTATGACGTCACAATGCACCTATGACATCACAATGCACCTATGACGTCACAATGCACCTATGACGTCAATGTATTGTGACTGTCAGCAGTGTTATTAAATGTTTATTAAGTACATTGTTAAATTATGTCATTGTTTGTATAACTGTGCAAGACCATTTTGTTAATGGCTACACATTCAGTGTTCAATTCCATTTATAAGGTATCAATTCACAATTGATACCTCTAAATTACAAATAGTAGACCTTTATCTACTAAATATTCATATCTGAGCTTTTCATTTACTAAAGTGATGTGATCTAGTAGTATTTGTTTATAGTGATGATCCTGGAATTAAATAAATGCAAGAAATATATATGTTCCTTAATAATTGGATGTGAAAAATAGATAAATTTATTATTTTATGAATTTTCTTTCATACTGTTTCAGAATCGGGTTATATTTGCTCAACAATTTGACAACCTTTTGATCTCACTGTAATGATGCTTGGACGTATGGTAAGTTTTTATGATGTCAGAATAATTAAATACACTTTCTTCTAAGATGAATATCCATTGTCAGTGTCAGTGTAATACTTGTTGTTCTCACAGCTTGTGTACATGGACTGAAGCAGCACATGGTAGATTACCAGTCATCCTTGGTCTGTCAGTACTGTGGATGTTGCTTGTTTCCTCCTGCCAAAACTGACAAGCCATGCAGTATAAGTGAAAGATTCTTGAAAGTGGCTCTAAATCCAATTTTATCAACAAAACATAAAACCGATTATAAATGCCACAGGTCCTGGGTTCAAGCCTGGTGACTACATGACTGTTTATAGAAGTTTCCCTTCTGATAGGATGCAGTAAATGAACTCGGTTACCATCATATGGTTCACTTGTATCAACTAGAATTCACAGCTTTACTACAACACTATGCACTACAGGTATCATGGTTATTGCAGGTTTCCTCTTGCTGTAAGCAGGGCGGGTGGTAGGACATTTGGACTTCAAAGCCAAAGGCCCCAGCTTCAAATCCTGTCCCGGGAGCCAGGCATCAATTTTCACGAAAGTTACTTTCTGATGAGATATTGATAGGATGCGCTGTCTGTACAGTGGAAATGCAGTTATCATCCTTGGTCTGTCAGTACCAGTCGGTGCTCACATGTTTACTGCAACGTTCGGCTCAAGCAATGTTGTAGATTTCCTCCTGCCCTAAACTGACAAGCCGTGATATAAGTGAAAGAATCTTGAAAGCAGCTCTTGTCGCCTATGGGTGAAATATTCCTGCTGCGACGTAAAGCATTAATTTATTCATTCATTCTAAATCCAAATTTTAAGAAGGCATGACAAAAAAAACAACCGACAAGCTGAGATATGACGAGTGAAATAAAACACACACACACACACACACACACACACACACACACACACACACACTGGTAACATTTATTCTTGTAAAACTGTCCTAGTTATTTTCCAGCTATTTTTTGTGGTAGGGGCCTATGCTGGAATCTTTGCTGACCAACATTACCAGGTGAGCTTGAAACACAATAATGTTGAGAAAACTTGAAATGGCCATTTACTAGATCATCCAGGCATTAGAAAAGGCATTTTATTATTAGTCAATGGTGTATTTTATGATATTTTATACAAAGAGAGAGAGAGAGAGAGAAAGAGAGAGCTATTGCACATGCTATCCCCAGTCCCTAAACTCCTAATGGAACACCATGCTGGTGTATGTACAAATACTTTTATATTTCATACTTTTATTATTATTATTATTATTATTATTATTATTACTATATAATTTTTCAATACTTTCTCCTTCAGCTACCTAGGGTTGACAATCCAGAAGCATTGTGGGCCAAGGTCAAAGAATTTATTGATAAATACAAGAAAGGTGATTAAGACCAGTAATGTACAGAGCTGAAGACGACTAAATGAAGGAACATTTATATATAGGACATTGGCCAAGATACAGAATTGGGAATGGATGCTGTCCGTGTGCTGTGTACATCTGTCTGAAGGAGGAAGACTATAGGATTGCCAGTTTGACGAGTCAATACCTGTAGGTTGTGCCTTAAATAGGAGAATGCATGAGGGTGCATACCCCCCAACACCATTAATTTATTTAGTTAAAAATGTATACAACATTCAAAAACATATAAATGCAATTTCCTGATATTTGTAGAAATAAATTTGAATTTTTGTGTGGACTGTCTAGGTGGAATAATTAAATATTAAGTTGATTTGTTTTTAAATTGTTTTAAATGCAAGAGATCGGATTCTTTGTACTGTGTCATGGGCTGTTTTTTTTTTAAAGCAAAGATTAGTGCTATGTTTTTCGGCTTACTTAATGACATGGTTTTGAATATTAGAGATGATTATCTGTAGATTATTTACTTTTAATTTGATCTAATTTACAGTAAATGAACAATGGGAATTGTATATACTACTACTAGTCATGGTAGAATTAATATTTATTTTAATCATTTAATACATGGGGTTTTTTTAAATTCAAAAGTGTGAATACCATGTACCATTTGCCCTGTTCATTGTATCTTGCATACCACTCTGTTGTATCCCCAATGCCCTGTAAGTGACAGAACTCTGAATCCCACATGTAGAAGGGTAAGCTGAGAAGCTCTGACCGTCATATCTGCTCAAGATTATAGAAGGGGGGTAGGCAGCCTTATGTATGAAAACTAGATTGTGATTGATCCTGTGTAATACAATGCACAAATATTTCACACTTGTTTTTCAGTAATGAAACTAATGAACAGTTTTGTTGTGGTGTGCATGTTGTCATTTACACACTGTATGTTTCTGTACGTAACTTTGACAGTCATCACATTTGTTTGGCCCTGTCTGGCCGGGTAGTGGTAATGCTTCGCTATTCTCACTGCAGCATTGTCACTGCCCAGCATAAACAGGGCCAACATATTTGTGTGCATTAGTTCTCTTGTGAGTGAAGTGTTGACATGGTAAAATTCCTTGGATTTCTGTATCTAGAACTTGTAATTCTTCCCAGGCTCCCAACTATCTCTTCAGTCATTTCCCCGATACACAATATACGTCCTTCCTATGTTGTGTTATCGAGAACAAGGAAGCTGTGTTTGCAAGTGGCAGAAAAGGATTGCAAGTTCAACATTTATACATTCCAAGCAATTTTATTTTGTTGATTTAATGCTTTATATCAATGCGGGGAATATTTCACCCATACGTGACCAGCTTAAATAGCTCTGACAAGAGAGCTAATGTACAAGTAATGATGACTGGCCAAGTATCTCACTAAAAAGAGGCGATAACCCAAATCTCCTTAGGTCACCATTTTGAAGTAATAACCTGTTAATTTACTGTTTCTGTGAAAGGATATTAACATAGAAAATGGATTAACTTTTACCTGCTGGGCAACTATAGTGCCCCCAGTAGAGAGAAGGTTAATATCTTGTCTGTACGTTATTGTGCGGTCCAAGTTTAGAATGCATGTTTTCTAATTTCAGAATTCACTTTTTTGTAAAGATATTTCCTATTTCTACATGTCAAATTTAACAGTTTCAAAATATTAGTTAAAACTTGGAATCGGTGCAATAATGGTTGTATTGAATTAATTAGATTGTTTGTTAATAGAGTATATCAGAATATATATATATATATATATATATAAGTTGTTAGTGTTTGCGTTGTCTTTCACAAATAGACATCAGCATATGGGATGAGTTCCACCAGTCTGCATGAGTTCCACCAGTCTGCATGAGTACCAGGATTCATGCGTAAAGATTAAAATATCAAGAATACAATGCTTACACTGGTAACATGGGTAATGGCCCCCTTTACTATCGGACATTCAATTATGGCCATCCCACACTCGAATGTCCAATAGTAAAGGGGGCCACCACGACATTTAGCCAACATAACTACCCAGTGGTAAACACAACAATGTTGTTTGCACACACTGGCTTGGATTTAGTGCTTTGAGAACAGTAGATATTAAGTAAATGTTTATAGCCATTTACTTTCAATAATACATGCATATTTTCAATTACGGATTTGATGGATTTGTTCATCATTTGATCAGTTGTCTGATTTTACAGATATTGTCTCCAGTGCTACATTATAAGGAGAGTAGAGAATATAGTAGAGAATAACAATCGGGCGAGTAATTTACAGTATAAGAATTCTGTTCATCAGTTAGTTGGTTGCATGTTTAGAGCTCCTTCTTCAAGGTTATTTCATTTCGTATGACGGCTTGCATGTTTGGTGTGTACATGCCCTGCTAGTACTAACCAGATTTCCACCAGATTTTATCGTGATAGCTCATCGCGTCTGGGTGAAATATTCCAACGGCGACATAAAGAATTAAAGGCATACAATTAGAGGTTACGTTGTTTACATTTGCGGTAAAACCCAAATAATCAGTTGGTAATGTACTGTAACATTTCAATTTTCTATAGTCTATTAGACTAAGGGGGATAACTATAAGATATTGAAAACCAGTGGGATATGCAAAAAATTTAGCTGGTTCCCCAATATGCTTGTGTAGACATATCAAATCGGGGCCAAAGGTTTCAGGTTCAAATCACAACCCGGGGGCCCAGCATCAATGTTCACAAAAGTTACCTTTCTGATGTGATATTGCTAGGATTTCGCTATCTGTAGAGTGGCAATGCAGTTGTCACCCTTGGTCTGTCAGTACCAGCCGATGCTCGCAGATTTACTGCAACATTCAGCGCTACAGATGTTGCAGGTTTCCTCCTGCCCTAAACTAACAAGCCATGATGTAAGTGAAAGGATATTGAAAGTGGCTCTAAACCCCCAATTAATTTTAAAAAATTTAACAAACATCAAATGTTTTTGACCATGAAATATGTAAACAAACCTGTGGTATGCCTTTCAATTAATCGATTATAGGAATAGCTCACTGGAATACCATACTGCAGTTTGATAGATTGAATTAATGCTTTATTTCGCAGTGGCAATATTTCATGTATCAGGGTATAAACAACCCTACAGTTACACCATTTACATTACCACATTAATACAATGCTATGTGCCAAGCAGGGTAACAACAAGTACCAGCTTTTAACGTCCTCTTACTTATATTTTCCGTCGAGTCTCCCATATTCAAGTGTGTATCCACAGAAGCTGCAATGCTGTCAGCCTAGTTCTTCAATAGAAACAACAAATTATCGTTACAAAACAATTTAATATTTCTTGAATATGCATAAATAATATCTCCTGTAGATGCATACAAGCCTGAAGCACATAACATTACACATCACTACAGCTGAGTAACAGTACAAAAAAATAAATTTGATTGTAATCTTATTTTTAAAGATGCTTGAACCTGATTCAAATCCAATTCAAATCAGGTACCAAGACTACGAAATATTTTTTAATAAGAATTCATGCTCAACTCACGGTTATGTTCACAAATCCCCGTTTAAATTTGAGCTTCAGTATGAAATCGTAATCTCGGGGGGACAGATCTCGATAAATGCTACAGGGATTTCGCTGGTCTGCATTTGGTCATCCAGTTTTATACAGTTTTATACAGACTACATTTGTAAAGTAATGCAGGTCCTAGTCCATGATTTTTGGTAATGAAAGCTGGATGTTTATTTGCTTCAATCACTTAGGTTGATCAAATTTGATCGGTTCACCACAATACTTTGTGGGATTTTGGCGATTTTCAAATAATTATCTTGAGCAAAAATACAAAAAATCTGACTGGCATGAGATTGAAACATCCTATGGTATATTTAATATCACATGATAATATTACTTACCGTATGTAAGTACATTAATCAAAACAATCTTGGATAAATTCTCGTCTATAATCATTTAGCATTGCTCATATGGAAGAAAAACACTAGGAACGTAAACGTCTAACATTACTGAAATCATTCCATATTTACATAATGTGAAAAATAAAAAGTGCTTAGTGATCACTTCACATTAGAAATACATAGAAATAATAGAATAATACAACATTTTGACATGTATCCCTCTCAATTTCAGCTATGGCGAAAAATGGATGGACATGTTGAGTAAATTAGATTCTAAAGTCGGACACTCTGATGAATGTACAAATATGTAGATTTATTACATAAATCCAATGAAATTAAGTGAAAATAAATTGGGAAATGTTTCATGTGTGAAAATATAAAAAATACCTGATATTTTCTCATGTGAAAAATAAACTAATCATGTCGCAGTTAAAGTGACGATAATGAATTCGTACTTTACGTCGCAGCGGGAATATTTCACCAACACGTGACGACGCAGTTGAAGTATGTCGTAACGTGATTATGCCACAGACAATGGTATGCCAGGAATGTATGACGTGAAATCAGTCACAGTTAGGGGAAGGGGACTACCGTGATTACCGTAATAATTTGAACCCTCTAATAGTTTGAACACATAAATTAATCGCCAAAAATAATAATTCAAGATGGTAAAATTGCAAACATGACCAATTTATGTTTCATATCGTAATTTTCTAATTAATGGATCACAATCATTTTTCCAACAATCTTTAACAAATAATACTTTTTTTTTTAATCCTTCATTTATTTACCATTTCATTTACAACCATATTTTGTACTTTAATTTGGTTGTCCCTAATTATACGAACACCGATCATTTTCAATTTACATATTTTTCTAATAATTCTAACAAATTTAAGTATTTTCTCCTGTTCGAATTATTATGGTAATTGTGGTAAAGTAGGATGATCAACTAATATACAACTAATCATGAAAGTTAACTTATATTTCACTGGATTTATGTAATTTTTGTTTTTTAAATCTCATACCATGAATGCAAGTTGTATTGGCAAGATATGACAACCCCATGGACACGATGAATGAATTACAAACACATGGATGAATGGACGGGCAAACACAGAATGCGGGTCATTCCACAGTATTTTGTATGCTGCAGAGGGGACATTTAGAGGCATATTTTAATTCATAGCTGAAAATGTAACAATAGTTGCTGGTTCATTCCTCATGTCCCACTGGTTTTCAATATTTTCATATTTTTTCAGTTTTGTATTTTTATCTGACACAACACGAGCTAGGACCATTGCTTTTTCATTCTACAATATCAAGTTTTTTTCCATTACATTTTCAAACTTGCTGTTTAGGGAACAAACACTGTGGAATGAGCCTGGACAGACAACCATGGATGAATGCACAGACAAACGTACAAGACAAACAAGAAGGCACTAGATGATTCTTATTTACAATAGTTGTTGCATTGTATATCAAAATAATTTAAGATTTGAGCAAAACAAAATCACAGAACAATTGTTACCTGGACCAAGACAAATGATGGAGTAAAACATTGTACAACAACCTTAATCGATGCATGATTTGAGTAAGTTAGAATGGGCCGAACATGGAGAGATCATGCAGTCAGGTGCTACTATTAGACTGATTGGTTGGTTGAATTGGCGTTTAGAGTCACTTTCAAGATTCCTTCACTCATATCACGGCCATTTTGAATGCACATGTCCTGCTTGAACGATGTCCACCTGCTGTTGAAATGGAATATCCTGCCACAGTTAGAACAGGGTCACCCACTTAGGCAGACATAACTCGAACTATGTTACTCAACCTACCGCTCTCCAGGCCAATGCTCTAACCACTACATTAACCTTGAAGAAACTATAAAAAACATTTAAATATCAAATACATGTAAACTTAATAATGGCTATTGATAACACACTAGATTCACCACTTGAGGCATGCTCAAAATGCTAAATTAATACCCCAGTCAAAGTATCAGTGTGCACTCAGTTTTCCTCAATTCCCTAAGGAGTATACAACCCAAACTGACATTGTTCAGCACTAAAAGGTTACCATTCACAAAACAATCATAATAAATATGCTGCAATGTTACAAACGAAATTTTACAAAGGACATTTCCAATTTGCAAGTCAAATGACAAATCATGCAAGAAAGTAAATATTTAGTGTACATGTAGAGTTTAGGAATGATGAGAGAAAATACACAGGAATGTTTGGGCCCATTTCTGCACGTTTCCATTGATGATTGAATAATTTTCATCAATATAACTTAGCGTATCAACCAATCAGAGAACTCTTCCAAGTTTAGATCCAGAAGGAATATAGTTGGGCAGTACAATTATGGTAATTTGGTAGCATGTATGTGAATTATTGTTTTACATCACAGTGGGAACATAATGCACAGGACGTAACTAGCTTTCTCTCTCAGTGTCGTAATCATGTCGTACTGATCACCAGATACAAATATCCTGTGCAAACCCATCTGCGATTTTACTAAAGTCAATGGGAGAAATCTCGGCTGAGCAAAATCTCAAACTCAAGTTTGTTTAGAGAAATCGGGATCTGATCTCAAATTTCACTCCGTAAATATTTCTGTCCAAATAGTTGAGCATCAGTTTTGGACCTGATCTTCATGAGAATTATATTGAATATGTTGAAAGACGAAAATGAATAGCTATGAAATATTACTCCAAAATGTTTCATTATATGAAAGTTTTGGATGCTGACTAGTTTTTCCCGCTGTCAGCAATAAGTTGGATAAACAATTATTTTCTAAATATAATGTCAATACATTCAAAGTAAAATTGTATTCAGTGTTTTAAATTTGGGTACACATGGACCCAATAACATAATGATTAAACCCTCTCCCTGCTGGATTACACACAGACACTGCACTTTAGGACATCTCTGGTTGCCTTCAGCAGGGAGGGGGTTAATGTAACTCGAGGAACTCCACCGTACGAGGGTTGAATAATAATTATCCGTCAGAGGCACCAAAATACTTTTCATGAATTTACGTCATGTTCAGACAGCAAGAAGACAGAACAAAATAATGTAGCCCATTTCCACAATGGCCTCCCTACCATAGAACAGTAAATGTGGCCTTACATGCACAACATACAAATTTGCATCGCAACAGGTGCACAACTGCACAGCTGCAAGGTATGGTCAAAACTCTATTCTTTTATAAACATGTACAAAAATACACAGGGTCCCGTTCGACAGAACGATCGTAGCTCTTCTTTACGAGAATGATAGCTCCTATACATTAACATGAAGTTATGACTCTCGTAGTGCTACGATCATTGTGTGGAATGGGGGCAAGAATAATATACAGTATGATTGCACATAAATGGTGATTTTTCAATACAGTTGATATTACAGCAAAAGCAAAGAGTATGAAAATACACCGTAAATTGATTAATAGAAGGCTCGGACAATACCAACAAGTTCCAGGGCATTTTTTGAAATGCTAGAGCACTCATGTGATATCCTAGTGTGTCTTGGAGGTCATAGTAATCTCACTCCTAGACCCCATAGGGCAAAAATACCTACAGCTGTATAAAGTTTTTAGCCTTAAAACAGCTATTTCTGGCAACCCAACAGTGCTTAACACTCCACCTGCTGGATTAGGCACAGGCACTGCTCATTATGGCATATCCAGTTGCCTCCAGCAGAGAGAGTTAATCTTTATCTAACTTCCTCCAAACCCAACAGTGTTAAACATATATTCCTGCAAATATGACAGTGTTAAACCTATATCTATTTCATCTCAACCCAACAGTTAAACCAATAATGATATTCATGTCAACCCAAGCGCGTAATCCATAACTATATTTCTTGGCATTCCAACAATGTTAAAACATATTGTATATCAGTATTCGTGCAAATGCAATAGTTAAAGGCATACAATCACGGTTTGTTGACAAATATATTTTTTACCTGGAAGTATATACATTTGATTTGTCTACACAAGTATATTGGGCAGAAAGCTACTGGTTTTCAATATTTTCATATTTATTGTATGTATTTTTTTGTATTACAACAATAAATACAAATATTTTGATCGAGTCATTATATGAATAGGAAATGAGGCAAATTTACACTTTCCACCAAGTCGTACCACTTCGAGTTATATCCCCTTACATTACTATAATGAAGGAAAATATAGATTATGACGATACCGGAAGTTTACCATACAGCCATGAAAAGGTTTTTGGAAGAACAAACATGATTTTATGAATGTCAAGTGAATGAACTTTGCAGTACTAGTCCAAAACAAGCATAAATATCTGTGATTGTATGCCTTTGAAAGGGGATACATCTATAGTTACATTCATATTGACAACAACACAATACTTCAAATCTAGCTTCTGAATGTAAAGCTACCATTATCTGTTGATAGAAAAGTGTCAAATCTATTAACTATGTTCCAGTCAATACAACCAGTCTAATCTGAAAGTTACATTGATGTCAAACTATGCTAAATCTACATTCATTCAAATCTAACTGCTAACATCTACAGTGGTATCTCTCAGATGATATGATGACATTTCTAAACCAATATCTCCATACCTGTGTAAACCAAAATAGCTATTATTTAAATTGATACAAGATAACAGTGTTAGAAATTAAGAAAATAACAATGGAGTGGGGGGTCATTCTCCATAGGCCCAATGTTAATGGTGGTCACATCTGTAATTTGCAGGGGGTCCCATAAATACCTTTTAGCATTTATGATTTTCAAATGACTCCCCAGGACTGCCTTTAATTTCAAACACTGTAATACAAGATGTATCAGAATTTAATGGCACTTCTTTAATTGATTTCAGCATTGTGATAGTTATTTAGTTCATTTAAACAAACAAAATATGACATATGTAAATATATGTGCATGTGTATGTAATAGTATTTAACAAAGTAGATGAAATGCACAACAGTCTGTTATTAAAATATAATATAAACATACATGCCAGTATTATATACTTGGCAAATGCCAAATAAATGCATCCAAATGGTATGTTTTCAAATCTTGCATAATTCACTAAATCAAAATAATAAATATGAATTATCTGTCATCTGGAACTATCTATCAACTATTTATTCAGCTCAACTTCCAAACATCAGTCTTTAATATATATATTATTCAGCACCAAGAATATCTTTCAGATAAAATGTACTAAACCATGTCTTTCTTAAGGCAGCTGTACATAAGTCAAGCCCACCTTTTTAAAACATAACGTCCAGAATACACTATTCCCCTAATAGGTACTATCCCCTACTATATTCCTAATGTCTAGCCCTAAAAGAGTAGGTTATGAAGGACAAACATGTTACTGAGTTTTACAAAAAGTATGTATATTTGAAAATAAACATGTTTCATACAATTTATTGTAGGTATTACCAGTCTTGCTCTTTGCAGATCTAACTTTTTTTCAATTCTCAGTCTCTGTACATACATTACCAATAGCTCAGGCCCCTGTTCCACAGAACAATCGTAGCGCTACAAGAGTCATATCTCCATAGCAGCTTCGTGCTAATGTACAGGAGTTACGACTCTCGTAGCGCTACCATTGTTCTGTGGAACTGGGGCCAGAACAGTATTTTGGCTTCAATCAAAGTTTGTTTGCCCTAAAATAATTCTCAACGGTTGCTTCCGCCCCCCCCCCCCAAGAAAAAATACATGAAAAGCCTTCACATTGGTCAATTGAGTTGTGATTTAGATTTTAAGTTAAGTTGCTTATAATTGGTCATTTGAGCAAACGTTGGAAATTCATGGCAAAATGACTAGGAATTTGAGTGAGTGGGAGTCTGTGAATAATATTTCTATTCGCTAGTTAGTCAGTACTTGTGTAGTTTCCTTCTCTTTGAGAAGTTTGATGAATAAAATCTCTGATTTAAAATCATTGGTCTCAGAAGATCCCACAAGATCTATGCTGTCACATGATATCAACACAAGCAAACAGACGTAGCTACGAGAATGAAGATGTTATGTTATGTTTCTTATGATTGGTCGATTGAGTAAACATGGGAAAATCCATTTCATAATGCCTAGGATGTTGAGCGAGTACGAGTGAATGGACCATTGTTTAACATTGCTATGACAATCATTTTACCCATACCATAAAAGTCTCAACATTAGTACAATTCTATGATTATGAAGAGCCAATAAATAAGAGTTACCTAAGAGCCACTAAGGGCCACATAAGGGTCACATAAGGGCTACCAATGCACCACCTATAGATTAGGATGAAATGCATCGATACCTTTATTGGGTAGACATCTCGGTAAATTCCTTATGGGAATGAAACACACAAAAAATCAATTTCTTTTGTCTTACCTAATACAACATTAGACAATATGTTAATATACCTATATCATAAAACATGTTTATTTTTTATATACTTGGCAGTAGGATAGCGGAATATATCAATAACGAGAAATCTTTATATCTGTAGAGTGGCGATATAATATATAATAAATATATAATAAATATAATAAATAGGATGCTTGTGTTCCTCAAATATCATGTTTTATGTCATCTCGTGAAGCGGGGAGGCTATATTATCATAAATATCATAAATATAGCCTCCCCACTATACTTGATGACATAAAACATGATATTTGAGTATCCTCTATATACTACATGTGTATCTCCGAAGCATTTTAGTAAATATTATTTGAGCAACAAACCAGGCAAAAATGCTCACTTTGCACATGCTGATGCTCTTCTTCATACGCTGTGCTGTCCTTCCAACCTGACCCCTCTACATAAAATAATATATAGTAATAAAATATTTGTTGATATTTGTTTTTCATTCCATAAAGTGTTTACCGATATACTCTACCAAATATGGGTATCAATGCACTTCATGCCAAACTAGAGCCACTAAGGTCTACCAAAGGGCCACTAATGGCTATCAAAGGGACACAGGGCCACAAAAGGCCACTATGGGCTACCCAAGGGCCACTATGGGCAAATAATGGCAAGCTAAGGGACACTAATGGCTACCAAAGGGCCACAAATGGTTCCCTAAGCACCACCAAAGTGCCACATAATGGTCACTAATGGCTGGCTATCTCATGGCTACCTAAGGGCCACTAAGGGCTACCTAAGGGCCACTAATGGCTACCTAAGAGCCACCTAAGGGCTACATAAGCACCACCAACGTGCCACAAGGCCACTAATGGCTGGCTACCTAAGGGCCATCTAAGCCCTCCCTGAGCCTGTGCTATGTGTTCTCTTCCATCAAAGGTCTGGTCTGAGAGGGAGCCCCGTCCCTCAGCTGGGCGTATCCGATATCGTCTATGGACACGCTCCTCCTCGCGTCGGGCCACGTCTGCGAGGGCTTCGTCGACTTGCAGCTCACTAACACCGACTCATGGCTGTGAGCCAAAATGTTCAGCGCCACCTCATAGTTTGGGGGCGGGGTCATAGGGGGTTCGTCAGATGATGACATTCGAGTCTGAAATCATAGAAACCAGGGAATTATTCATTTCCATAAAAGTATTTATTTAGCTCGAGGTACAAAGGTGGCTCATTTAGGCTAGTAATGTGCTGCCTGCCACCAAAAAAATAACCAAAAAATAACATAAAAATAACACACCTTTTAGGCAGCCTACAATAAAATTATAGAATCTAGGGCTATACACAGTATATATAAAAACAAATATTGGAAAAGAACATCCTGTTTCCTTTTCTACATAATTATATTCTATGTACATCTGTATGGCAAAATAATTGTCATATAATTGTGTACGGAATAAACAATAGTAAATTCAAGTACATTTAAATAGACAATATAGATCTTAGTCACAATTACATATATTACTGTAATATTATTTCGATGTCTACGAAATGTTAATACATGGTGGTATTACAGTTCTTACATTTCTCAACATCTGAGGTGTTACTGGATAAAGATCTGTTGTCACAACTTCGTCATATGTCGGTGGTGGCAAATATAGCGACACGTTGTCACCATCTCTACTCAAGCCGTCGCCATTCACAGAATCAAAGTGCTCATTAATATCTGAAACATTGACATCAAGAAAGATATCTGAAACATTGACATCAAGAAAGATATCTGAAACATTGACATCAAGAAAGATATCTGAAACATTGACATCAAG
>JAUTBT010056028.1:0-15289 GCA_032361225.1 Lepetodrilus schrolli | reverse complement strand
CCTATCAATATCGCGTCAGAAAGGTAACTTTCGCGAACATTGATGCCGGGCCCCCGAGGCGGGATTTGAACCTGGAATCTTGGCTCCGAAGCCCAACTGTTCTACCACTGCGGTACCACCCACCCCTCTGTCACATAGTTATCGTCTATGACAATGTCATGTCGTTGTTTCTCCGCCTCCACAATTGTGACAATTCTGTTAGGCTTTCCCAATCTTCTCCAGGGAAGGTTAGAACTCTGAGCTTCACTGTACTCTGTTTCTACCCTTCCCATCATACCATATGTTTCTATGGCTGGCAAGTAGGTAACCTGGTGGCAAAGTGAGTTGTCTTCCCATGTGTATTTTTAAAAATAACCAATAAAGAGACGTGTTGTGAAAAGGTACAGTATATAACCAGTGAGTATACTATCAGTGCTGACTATAGGGCATTGATCTCCCACTGCCACAAATACAGTTGAGTGAATAATTATAGGGGATCTCCGGTTGACTCCCGACGTGTAAAAGGTTAATGATATGTGCCAATTGTGATTCTTTGTGAAGTTGATTGAGGCCAGGGGTGCGTTCAATGGAGAATACATATGCATATGCATTCCATGTATTAATACGCGAGCCGTTCAGTGAGCAATACGTATGTATACATTTCAGTACGGGTTTGGACTGCGTAGCGTTTTGTATGAAAACCCAAAGCATGAAGCGATTGAACTGGACGCATGCGCAAACCGATTTCCTGCTATTTTCCTACTATCCCATTCAGCGAACTACTAAATGTAGAGAAATGTATTGTATTGTAGTGTATTGTATCTATTCTCCATTGAACACACCCCAGGAGACCAGTTTTTAATCCAGTATGGTATCTTCTGTTGGTGAGTGTCGATGTTGTTTATAGTGTTCATTGATGCGTGTCTGTGGCTGCAGGTCTGATGGCTAAGAGGGCAGTAGAAGCAGGACTGCGTGTGCCACCTAACATCAAGACCAGTCTGTCACCCGGCAGTGGGGTGGTGACGTACTACCTGAGAGAGAGCGGCGTCATGCCATACCTGGAGAAACTCGGGTCAGTCGGCCGTCAGTTGTCATGACCCTTCTTCCTGTCACAGTGCAATATTATTAATCTGCTAATATCAGTTCTCAAATGCTCAAGTTTATTTGTTAATATTTACTGATCTTATTCATAGGAAATAAATTCATTAAGAAATATTGATAATATAAATAGGAAATAAATTAATGAACAAATGGCTTTAATCCACCTTTTGATTTGAATGTAAATAGGACAATTTGGAACTAACAATAACAAAAACTGTTTTCTTGACGACAGGTTTGACATTGTGGGCTATGGCTGCATGACCTGCATTGGAAACAGTGGACCTCTGTCCGACCCTGTCACTGAGGCTATAGAGAAGGTGAGATCCTACTACTTCTACTTGTGTGTCGAGATCACACCAGATTAGACTTTTGTTTTCATATTGAATGATTTTGTCTTCAAACAATGCTGCACAAGTCACGATGACTCACTAAGTCGTGCAAAGAAAGTTAAAAGTTTTAAAATTAAGTATAGGAGAAAGGCCGAGTGAGTGTCTGTCCATTACTGAGAGGTAGAGGTAATGGTGATTAGGGGCTGTTAGTTTTAAAATGAATACATCCGCACTGTCAATATAACGTATTTGCCTCTTTCAGGGTGATCTAGTCACGTGTGGAGTCCTGTCAGGCAACAGGAACTTTGAGGGTCGCATCCACCCTCTGACACGAGCAAACTACCTCGCATCTCCCCCTCTCGTTATCGCGTACGCTCTGGCTGGCACCGTCTGCATTGACTTTGAGAAGGAGCCGCTAGGTATGTTTCAGTACGATTTTATTGTCCAAATTTCAAATTAAGAGACATGCTCCTCTATTGCATACACTACATGAAAAAATAAATGAAGAAAAATGTATAATGTATTATCCTGAAATCATAGTCCGACAAAATAAATGAAGAAAAATGAATAATCTATTATCCTGAAATCATAGTCGGCCGTAAATCAATATTTATGACAAGATTATACTCTTCACATATTGGAATTCCTGCAGCATCTGCTCGATAATAGCCTTGCCGATGCCTTGATGTCTTGCAATGTCTCGGCGCAGTACAGTACTGGTTATCTATTGCAGGCACCAATGCCGAAGGTAAAGATGTCTTCTTGAGAGATATATGGCCGACGAGGCAGGAGATACAGGTACGCATTACATCCTGTGTCTGTTTTAAGAAAGCAAATCAATACAGTTATCATCCTTGGTCCGTGAGTACCAGCTGGTGCTCACAGGTTTACTGCAACATTCAGTGCTTCGGATGTTGTGGGTTCCCTCCTGCCCTAAACTGACAAGCTGTGATATAAGTGAATCTTGAAAGTAGCTCTAAACCCCAATTTAAAAGTAAAATAATAAAGTTAACACGAAGTGTGCTTATTACAAACTTTCTTCATTTAATTTCTATCTTATTCAGTGCATAATCCTTAACATCCATTTGTTTCCATCTGATTAGGAAGTTATCGTATTCTGCAGTACAATGGTTGAGGTTTTAATTGTGAAGAATTAGTGACTGGTTTCTATATGTTCATCGTGACTGTCGAGCTACGTCATTGTGGTGTTTGGTTGTATTCCAGGAGGTTGAGAACGTGCACGTGGTACCTGCCATGTTCCAGGATGTTTACTCCAGGATAACCGTGAGTCGCTCGTCGTATTAGCAGTGCATTGTAAATCATGGCTTATCCCCATCTACAGTGTACATCAGTGGTGAGCAGTCTTCCTCGTGGAGGATTCCCACTGCAATGTAAAATAACGAATCACTCGGTCCTCCTGGAGGTAGAGATACCTTTATAGAGGCGCTGCAATTTTAATTTAAGTATATATTTTGTCAATAACTTTTTATTATGTATTTTCTTGTGTATTTTCTTCACCATATATCCCTTCAGTGATGTAATGCTTTGAATAAATAAATACATTTTTAGACATTATATTTCTATTATTTATTCGTATTTATTTTATTTGTATTTAAACCAGTAGTCAGAAGACTAACAATGTCCTTGTGACTTTCTCTCCATTATGTTCAGGCCTCAAATTTTCTGAGAAGCCATTTGGTCCATGCAGATTCAGAAACACTTATAATAAGTGAAATACTGGTCGTCAAATGCGAAATTAGGTCGCCATTAGCTCCAAAATTAGTCGCTAAATTGAGCCCTGATGTTCATGGTTCCACTTCTGTTGTTTACAGAAGGGCAACTCGAGATGGAACGCCTTGGAAGCACCGGAAACCATGCTGTTCCCCTGGGATGACAACTCCACCTACATCAAGTCTCCGCCATTCTTTGACAGCATGGTGAGTTGGCCGACTTGTGTTCAGCTCTCTGAGCATCCTTTCATGAAGCTCTGATGCATCCAGAGATCATGGCACTCCTGTAGTGATCGGCGAGAACGATAGATACAAGAATGCTGTCATCACCGTCTGCAATGGAAACGTCTTCAAAATTCAGGTGATCTTTTCATTTCAGAAATGTATTAAGTGTTTATGCTAGTATGTCACAACTAGTTTTAATTTGCTACTTTCAGACCAAAGATCTTCCCAAGCAGACTGGCATTAAGGATGCACATGTATTACTGAACCTGGGCGACTCGGTGACGACTGATCATATATCTCCCGCCGGCAGCATAGCTAGGAACAGCAGTGCTGCTAGATACCTCTCTAGCAGAGGGTACGTCTTCCCCATGGCCTGTAGTTTAAACTAACCAGTTGTCGTGTCAGTGAAATAATCCTAAAAGTGGAGGCCCATAAGTGCCAAGACTCGTAGTGTAGACTGTGTTATTTATTAAAGATATGTGCATAACTGTTCTTATTGTAACATTTATGTAAAGGTAATATTCAAAGCATTATAAATGACATTATAGTGTTACATTTCAGTCTTATTCGGGCGGGTGGTAGCGCAGTGGTAGAACAGTTGGACCGGAGCCAAAGGTTCCAGGTTCAAATCCCGCCCCGGGGGCCTGGCATCAATGTTCGCGAAAGTTGCCTTTCTGACGCGATATTGACAGGATGCGATGTCTGTAGAGTGGCAATGAAGTTATCATCCTTGGTCTTGTCAGTACCAGCCGGTGTTCGCAGGTTTACTGCAACATTCAGCGCTACGGGTGTTGCGGGTTTCCTCCTGCCCTAAAACTGACAAGTCGTGATATAAGTGAACGAATCTTGAAAGCGACTTAAAAACCCCAATCTAAATCTTTTTTAAATATTAAAAAAATATATTTGCGCAATGATAGCTAAACGTTTATCGAGAGGTACAACACATTCAATACTTTGTCAATTTCACTCAGCTCAGACGAACAGTGTTCTAGATTGTTGTCCAGACATAGATCTGTGTTTTTACCAGTTTTACTTAAAATAGTGGCTTGTTCTGAACGTGGAAGGATCCACTGCTGGGTTTTGACTATAAATAAGTACAATTTATGTTTTAGTCTGGCTAGTTATGTATGCAGCAGTAACGTATGTATCGTAACGTATGTAGCAAACTGAATGTAAAATGGATATAGTTGCGTATAAATGAAATTCGTTGATAGTTAGCATTACTGTACGTATTTCCACCTATATGCCAATGTATTCAGACTTACAGTTAATTGCATATCAAATGTATTATGCAGCAGTAACTCATGTATAGAACGAAATTCACGCTACCAATCATGCTTGAGTTTTCACTTGTACATCCGTAAGGAGCCAGATCTTAGGTCACAGGCCTGTGATAGTCAGTGCGTATAGGGTGACATGTGTTAATAGTACTAAAGGTGTATCTTATAAACAAGTAGAAAATATATCTCTACTGACAGGAATTCCACGAGTAACGTATGTATTCTGCAGCTGGCGAAATATTATTTTAACAATGAAACAAATAGAAATATATGGTTTAAGCGTATCATATTTAAATTAAATGAACATCTTATTTTGTACTTGGGTGTAATACTCGCCCCAACAGTAATCCAGAGTTGAATACAGAAAGTTACGTTGGCGACAGGTAACGTAGGTATTATTTCAGATGTTTAGACATGGATTAAAGCACTCTCTTAGTGTGGGAAATGAATAATAGTCAATTCTGTATTTGTATTCTCTGTACTTGGTTGGCGACATGACATGTATATCATTAGTGAGAATGATTCATATATGTTGTATTCTCTGTACTCGGTTGCCGACATGACATATATATCATTAGTGAGAATGACTCATATATGTTGTTTTCTCTGTACTCGGTTGCCGACATGACATATATATCATTAGTGAGAATGACTCATATATGTTGTTTTCTGAATAGGTATGTACGGCACTGTGCTTATGTTGTTGCTACTGATGCCCTTCTACTTCGTGGACGTGGGCGCCTTCAACACGTTGCCTAGACACCGACTGGAGGATCCGTATGACGCCTTCGTTCAGATGAAAAACGACCCTCAGATCACGGCAGCGTTTGTGGGTGTGTAAATGTATTATAATTATATGATTATTATATAATGAAATATTTGCATTTTTTGTCAGACATACAAATCGATTATAGTAATTGAATACCGTGTAGCTCTGTCAATGAATTTTAATAATATTCAAATATTGGAGAGACCACTCGTGGCATATTATGGAAGTATAGCTGTCGCTGTATGATTCCTTTCTTGAACACACAATTTGACAGAGCATATGCCTATTTAACATCGAATACTTTGCACGGGAAAGCATGTTGCTTAATCAACTCTCTATTTTTAAATTTATTAATGTTTTGTTATCTTTTGCACTGTACATAGTCTTCACATATTATTTACCAATTATATAATTATATATTTTGTACGTTATAGGGAGCGGGTCTCGTAAGCTGTATTGCTTTTACTTTTAGTCAATAAATATGTTTAAACTCAAACTCGAACACTATTCTATTACAGGAAGTGTCCTCTTCTTCCCCGCGTGGTATTATTGCGGCCTATACGTCACTAAACACTTCAACGCCGTGACACGGATGGGCGTCGAACTAAACTCGTACATACTCTCCTGGATGGTGTACTTATTTCTGGGGTGGCAGTACTACCACTATACCCAGATACTTGGATTCTTCGTCACGGCTGTGGGGATGGCAATCTTCTTCTTCAACGCCGATCCCATTACGGCCAGATTCCACGCGTGGAGACAGCGACGGCAACAGCGTGATGGACAACCGGAAGAGGAAGTGGCCGAGGAAGAAGGGGCGCCTCTTCTTGGAAACAGACACCCAGGTACGGTTCGACTATTGGGGATTCTGTTGTTTATGGACAATATCAAAGAAAACAGGGTATTTCCTCTCATTGCTTTTTTTATCATTTATAATGTTAACGTTATAATGTATGACCCTACATTATTCTTACATATACATGTAATACCCATGCAATGTAACGTATAAGTAATGTATTATGTGTTTTTCAGAAATCCAGAATGGCAATCCTAATGCTGACCACAGACAGCGACAAATAAGCAGACCAATGTGAGAATATATATATTGAGAATGTGAAGAGACATTGATATTTTATATTAATACTCTTAGACACGACGGGTGTAGATGAACACGTTTGTGAGGTACGTTTGGTTGAGAAGTTCTTAGGAACTTTACTCACAATGAACCTGTTTGAAATGTTAACTGCTACGGTAGTTATGCTGTCTAATAACGTGGCTGCCTGGACGCTGAATATTTTACATTGTGGTGAACATTGCCCCTGGAGTATGTTCATGATGTGATGTCTCCAAAGTTATCGTATCGCGTCGTAGATGAAATTTGCGGGAGCTATCGGCAGGAATATACTTGTTGGTTGGCCTACGATCCTGTACTGACTTGTTCTGTTCGGGATATACATGTAGTACAAACCATTAACCCCACCTACAAATGCTGTATTAGGCGTGGACGGAGATTCACTATAGATGATGCGCATCAAGACCGAATCCTGATATTCACGAAGTTTTGTACATTTTATATACATTATGGGTTCTGACAAACTGATATATCTTATAATTCATGTTAATAAAACGCTTGTTGCTTCAAATTCACTATTTTATTTCGTTTTTATTGAATTTCCATCTAACCTGACGAACGACGGTAATAGTATCCTTTAACGAGGTGTCAATAATCTCACCTAGATATAAATTTGCATATTCCCATTTTCCCAATTTACGCATCAATGATGTTTATCGATAAAACTTTTGGTTGGGAAAGTGGTAGTAAACGAGCTTCGTGAGAGGATGCCCTGGAAACTAGGATAGTGACCACTCTGTTCCCATGTAGCCAGTATGATAATTAATTATTTCCATATACATGTATTGTCGGTTTCCCCAAAATGGCATACAAACACAGGTTTGTTTTAAATATTTCATGGTGAAACGTATTTTTACATGTACGTATGTATATTTGATGTGTCTACACAGCTACAATTTCCGTATATCCCACTAGTTTCAATATTTCATATTTTATTATTTTTTAATATTTATAGTATATGTAGCTTTTTGGGGGAAACAGTGGTCGTGAAAGATTATTTTGACCGTGTTCAATTATTTGAGTTGTCCCCCTTAGTCTTTTAGACTATAGAAAATAGTCTACAGAAATGTAAACTGCAATGGGATTTTACCTATCCTACAGCGGAGAAAAAGTATTTGGAGGTACAAATGCGAATATATGTATGCTAGGTGCATGTACTTTCCATTTTAAATTCCAATTCGGTCCAAAACGACAGCTTAATCTGTGATATTGTATGCCTTTTGGTCAAAGTATATAAGACGGGATATAATTATTTCCATAGAAAGCCTCCATCAAGTCTATAAAACGGAAGCAGATATAGGGCAGATAACTCTAACTTGTAGCTGTCATAACGTTATGACTGGAAAATATTTTATGAAACTACAAATATTGTGACAGAGGAAAATGGTGTCATTAAAAGTAAAGAAGAGATTGACATACTTCACTTTAGGGTCATATTTTCTTATGGGAGGAATCGAGTATGGTAAGTGCAATGTTGACGGTGACTATTTGTCAAAGAGGCATGATTAGATCCCCAAATCGTGTGTCCCGCTATGAACAAATTGAAGTTTTGTCAACTCGATATTTGAGTTAGAACCTAGAGTTAGACTACGAAGTTATTAGCCTAGTCTAATAATAATAATATTAATATATGAGAAAGTATGAGCAATAGACAGATAGATTAGGGCGTACATCTAAGATTGTATTACATTGAATAGCCATGATTAAAAAAGGATTTTAGAAAAAGAGGAAATTAAATTATGAAGGAATTTACAGGAATATTTCACCTTCAAGATGAAAGAAAAGTTGATCTTTTGTGATAGTCGAGTAACTAATATGGACCGTAAGTTGATACGAGATAGCCCGAGATTCATTAAAAATCTGGTGATCACTAGTCAAACATCTAAAAGTGCTACGCATTTACTGACAACTGGCGATATTCAATTGTGACATCACATGAAAACGTCATGATGCAGATGTCATTCAGAGCAACCACATAGAAAACCCACTATAATGACCCCGACAAGACTTATTGTCCCAATACTACAGTAGCTGTGGTTTCGTAGGCTAGGTCTAGCTCTTGTTTTATGCCATATTGATTAGGCCAGCCGGATAGTGTCATTGGAAATGCTATGCTAATGTGATATTACACGTAGCAATGACACTACCTTTCCATAAACCTGTGTTTCAGCTGTGATTCTTCCCAGTGTGTGGCTGTACATTCATAGTCAATTCGATGCACCAGTGTACTTTCTGGGAATCATTCTATCTGCGTACAGTGTTTCTGGAATGTTTGCCGGGCCCATATTTGGCAGGTACGTCCTGGACCACTCTAGATGATATACAGTCCAAGAGGAATTTCCAATATTTGACAAGAATAATATTAATATTGTTATTCTATGACGGGGAGAGGTAAATCTTAAAGAACTTCTAACTCTTATGTATCAGCTAATGAAGGTTTACTTAACTTAAGGAATTTCTAGCTCTTAAGTAAATGGTAATCTTCCTTGTGTGCGACTTTTTTTTGTATGATTTCATGCTCAACTCATGTTTTGCACTAAAAACCACACACAAAATGTGAGTTGATCATGAAATTGTACTTGTACTTGGGTGTATGCAATTTGCAGTTGTAGTTTTCATGCACGTTTTACGGTATGCCATAAGGATACTCATCTTGACCCAGCACATTACAGCCATATTAAAATCAGGATCGCGTATATTAAAACTTTTCTTCCACTCTTTCAGATGGGCTGACAAGTCTCGGCGGGTGAGACTGATTCTCATGCTAGTGTCAGTGTTCGAGATGGCCGGCAGCTTCATGTACTTCGTGGGCATCTCCAAATGGTTTCTCGTCTGCAGTCGACTCGTGGCAGGTAACCAGTACTCGTGTTGTACACTGTTTGCTGTGTGTAGCTTCTCCCGCAGAGGTACCGGTGTCAACGTAACCTGTTGAACTTCTGAAGTGTCCATTGACTAATAACAACCAGTACGTCCACATGCCATAAAGCTATATGTTATCTCTACTGACCAGTGCATCCTGTCATGAAGTTTTCATATCCTCTACGAGACTATTTATAACCATCTTGTAAGGGGTCATGTAATAATTATAATGATTGAGATCATTTATGAGAGTGTAATGGTCTAATAGAATAGTGGATATGAAAACTTCATGAAAAGCTACTCGAGTTAAATATTTGTAATGCTTTGAGAATGCTTTTTCTGTGTAGCCTTCGTGCATATTATTATTATTACTAGTAGTAGTAGTAGTAGTAGTAGTAGTAGTAGTATATTCAATACCATAATTGTTATCAACATTATTAGTATCATCATTAGTAGTAGTAGTAGTAGTAGTAGTAGTAGTAGTAGTAATAGTAGTAGTAGTAGTAGTATACTCAATACCATAATTGTTATCAACATTATTAGTATCATCATAAGTAGTAGTAGTAGTAATGGTAGTAGTAACAGTAGTAGTAGCAGTAGTAGTAGTAGTAGTAGTAGTAGTAATAGTAACAGTAGTAGTAGTAGTAGTAACAGTAGTAGTAGTATTAGTAGTAGTAGTAACAGTAGTAGTAGCAGTAGTAGTAGTAGAAGTAGTAGTAGTAGTAGTATCAGCATTATCATTGCCATCATCATCATTATTATTATTTTATAATTAATATTAAAATCATTTTATATTTATCATCATCATTATCATCATTATCATTCTCATCATTATCATTATAATGTTACATTATTTACATGTATATTCCAGGTCTGGGGGTCGGAGGTGAGGCTGTGATCATTGCGGAGATCTCGCGGTTCACGTCGGAGGCAGAGAGGACTAGCGTCATATCTATCTTCATAGCCATCAGACAGGCTGGACTTCTGCTAGGTCAGTGTATGCTATGGTCAGTTTGGCACCCTGTTCCAAAATGTTAAGTGACTTATAGTTCAGTATTCTTTAGATGGTGCAGTGGTTGAATCTTAGACTACAAAACTGAAGGTTCTGAGTTCAAATTTGAATCCAGTCATCATTGTCGAGAACATATCTTGATGCAGAGACCATCTTAACTTTTCCCAGACATATTGTTCTTAGTAACACATGAACATGGTTCTTTACTGAAAATATTAACAATATGGAATGAAATCCTAACATACATCATCAAAACCTCTGTGGAATTTTGTTATATTTATCATGTACTATATAGGTTGTCCTTGAAATATTTCTTTCTTTATAATTCTATTAGGTCCAGGTCTCAACTTCTTCCTAATGCTGACAAATTTTGATCTTGGCCCATTCCACGTAGACAGATTTACATCACCAGGGGTAGGTTACAGCCTTTACTTTCAAATAATTTCACATTTATGTCCAAATTAATAGTAAAAATAAGACATTGTGGAGTAGTGCACTGGAAAAATTTAGTATACAAACAAATTTGTATGGGATGTATGCAGTAAATAATGGTTCTATAATTATTTATCGGTGAAAAAATCCAACATTAATGTTAAAGAACAAATCACTAATCAAGAAAAAATGTTATGCTATTTTCATTTAGTAATTTTTAAATTACAAAATAAAATTTGAGGAAATCATCTAGTTACTATACATGGTATATGCATTGTGATTTTACGGGAGCTTCAACGAACGTTTGTGTGTGATTATTGACACCTTAACACCTTATGACATCATTTCACTTGATATTTTCAGCTGTTCATGACATTCATGTGGTTCATTATGGAAATCCTCCTACTTACAATCTTCATGGAGCCAGAGCAGCTGTTTACCAGACTCGAAGTCATGGACAGCATCAAGACGGCATACGACCCCGCGCAGCACGACAACGATGTACACTACACGGAAGTTGCAGCAACGCCCGTCGTAACCTATGACGACACATACCCCGACGACAACATCGTGGTAACCGAAGCCCATGAAAAACTTCCAAATCCCCTCCCTATTCAGGGACGAAGATCGGAGGCATACAGAACGGAAATTCTGAATTCTGTCCCAGTGGGCAGTGTGGGCAGCCAGTCGATATCCAGCGTGGGCAACTCATCCGCGTTGATGGAATCGGCAGAGAGGTTCATCCAGAGCGACTCGTCAGTTTCCAGCAACCGGTCAAAAAGGACCGGACACCGGATCAGGGTGAATAGGAAAATTAAAGTGGCAAGTCCCGTGGAACAGAGTGTCAACTCATCAGAAAGTGAAACACTTCCTTCGGCTTCTCCCATCGTGAAAAAGAAAGATTCTTTCTCGAAGGGGAAATTAAGATTTTTTTATGATGGTTGGTATCCTTGTACAAGTTTAAATGATTTACCAGTAGTAGAAGTCTATGTTTTGGAGCACTAAATAATTATTAATATTAAAAACCTTTTAAGACACTGATATTCTAATCATTTATCTTATTTTTTTCAGAGTACATACGAGAAGAAATTGTTGTGATCCTAGGTTTACAATTTATAACAATATTTGCTCAACTATCTTTGGAGGTGAGTGTAGCTTAATGTACCTGTGTGCTTTTCAATATCGGTTCTGTCATTAACCATCTTCACCCTGGTGGAGACCTGAGTTGCTTTATAGAACACGGAACACGGAATTAAGACTATTGAAAGCCTCTTTCATAAAATGTGACTGTTTCCCATTGGATCTTGTAAATATTTATCCATCTTTTGTTTTGAAAAAGAATCTAAATTATGCAGCATGACTATGAACCACATCTGGACTTCATGACCACATCTTTATAAAATTATGTACATGATGTACTTGTCTGACTTTGTATGTCTGTCTTCAGACATTGGTAACACCCCTATCAGACAAACTCCTACATTGGAACGAGTTTGAGAACAGTTTGCTGTTTTGTGGAGCAGGGTTAGAGGTGAGATGAAAATGCATGTCCAGGGCCTCGTTGCTCAGAACACAATGTAGCTACAATTAATTTTAATTTTAATTTTAATTTTAATTTTAATTTTAATTTTAATTTTAATTTTAATTTTAATTTTAATTTTAATTTTAGGGACCTAATATCTTTGACATATAATTAATTGCAGCTACAACTAGCCCTGGTTGTAACCACATCTATCAAAATCACATGGTGAACATAATAAATATTTAATTTAAATGTAATCCAATGCAGTTATTAAACATTATCATCCTTAGTGAATCAGTACCATCCAGGGTGTCATTTCAAGAAGCTCTCTTACCTACGAGAGCATAGTGCTCTTGTAATGATCTCGTACATGGGGATCATGCACTTACAAGAGCACTATGATTTTGCAGTGGATAAGAGAGCTTTGTGAAATGATAACCAGTTCTCACAGGTTTACTGCAACAGTAACACTTACCGGTACATGTGGTGATTCAAACACGATACTCTTGACAGTCCTACATTATTTTTTATTATTTATTTTAATATCAATTTTTGGTTCATGATTTAAAAAAATACTAAACATACAAATAAATACAATTGTTTTCAGATTATCATGATGTTCTTTGTGACGAGCTGGCTGAGTCGGAGAGTGCAAGATCGCACTCTGATATTAACAGGGGGGATAATCCTGACCATCTCCACCACCTGGCTGACGTACTTCGTGCCCACGTGCACCGTCGGCAAGTAACCATTGCCATAGTTACTTTGTTCTTAAACTTGACGACAGTTTTATTTAGCCCAGAACTGACACTGACACTTGAAGTTGTTCGATGATTGTGACCTGAATTTTGTGAAGAAGTAATACTGTTCATCAGGATGTATAAGCCAGTGGTACTTGTAATGGTAGTCTATATTGCAAGCTTTGATTTCCTCCCAGAATATCCCAACTAAGTTAGTAATTCATGATGCAAGTCTATGCCATCGTTATACATACTAATTCATGATGCAAGTATGCCATGGTTATACACAGTAATTCATGATGCAAGTCTATGCCATGATTATACACAGTAATTCATGATGCAAGTCTATACCATGGTTATACACAGTATTTCATGATGCAAGTCTATACCATGGTTATACATAGTAATTCATGATGCAAGTCTATGCCATGGTTATACACAGTAATTCATGATGCAAGTCTATGCCATGGTTATACATAGTAATTCATGATGCAAGTTGATTTTATCCCAAAATATTTTATATACTGAAGGAATGGGCAAGAAATTTGAATTTCATCCTCTATGCATGCTTTCGTATCCATTTGTCTAATTTATGAATTTCCTTTCAGATACACCACACAGAACTATAGCTGGTTTGGTGGCCGGGGTCGTACTAGATATGGCCGCTTTGCCGTTTTTATTTGTGTGTGCAGTATCACTTTATTCCAAATTGGTCAGCAAAGAAAATCAGGGTTAGTTGTGATTGCTTTCTTATGTTACACCGGAATATTGTTCTGGAAGGCAACGAGAAATGCCACATTCAGCACATCACATTGAACGATGTTTGTGATGAAATCTTCAGGGAGAATATTACGGAATTTTCATTAGAATAGTTAGTTTAGCAACAAATAGGTTATGTGCAAATATTTTGTATTTATTCAACTATGGAGGACTAAATTTTTAAAGAATCACCAATGCCCGGGAAACATTTATTTTCTCGCCTGTTTTCAACCTTGATTTCATGTTGTTTCAGGTTTGAGTCAGGGTATAAGAAGAACCACCGTGGGGATGGGGACAATCCTGGCGCCACTGTGGGGCGGATCCACTCTACACATGCCGTACCTCCTGTTTGGTGTCGTGTTAGGTGTCCTAGTGCTTTCTCTGGTGAGAGTCCACCAAATTATTTCACATAGAAACAAAATTGTCATTTTCTTTTCCTTTGGGTGACCATCCATGAAATCTAACCACTGAACACACTGTCAGTTCACTCAGCTTCCTGAGGAGTATCCATCCTTAATAACAAATAATGGTTGAACTGGTTTTATTTTTCAAACAGCTTGACAATGAGCTGTGATCATATAATAAATTCTAAAAAAGCCCAGATTTGACAAGTGGTGGCCATCTTCCATTTCGGAAGTATTGTTTAACATGCGAAATTTCTTCCTTCCAGGTTTTATTCATGATGTCTTTCTCGAAATTAAAAATAATCAAGGAAGCGCCGGCATCTACCTCCTCTAGGTCACATTCATCTTCTCCTGCGTACAACTCTGAGAGGCAGCCATTGCTAGCATAGTTATTAATTATTCATGGCGTGTATTTATTGTGGTGTTACTGACGCAGTCAGGCGTAAATGGTGACGTGTTTCCTGTTCCTGTCACCATGATGACCATGACACTGAGATTACGCAATGCTAACATCCTCATGACCTTCTCAACACCCTGGGATTCATCCCCAATCAAAAGTGTCAAAGTCCTATGAGGATAAAATCGATCAATCGGCAACCACATGTCTTTCAAGGCTACGCATGAGATTTATTTGATGCACAAGTGTGTTTGTGACAGTAAGCGTTATTGTTATTTATACATGGCAAATGAATTTTGTATTTGTTTGGTTTACTAGGATCATATGTATATTTGTTTAATATTAATGCTGGACATTATGTATTGTCAATGATTTGGTGATTATTTGCACGACACTTTGACGGTGCTATTACTTAGGTTGTGCAAGAGTTTTGTGTCATTTTATTGGGGTAGAATGGGCGGGTGGTAGCGCAGTGGTAGAACAGTTGGACTTCGGAGCCAAGGTTCCAGGTTCAAATCCCGCCATGGGGGCCCCGGCATCAATGTTCGCGAAAGTAACCTTTCTGACGCGATATTGATAGGATGTGATGTCTGTAGAGTGGCAATGCAGTTATCATCCT
>JAUTBT010056017.1:0-15289 GCA_032361225.1 Lepetodrilus schrolli | reverse complement strand
CCCGGGGCATTTGACAGATGTGAAATATGGTTTTGAGGATGAATAACACTATAGTATGTTGATTTTTCTTCTTCTACAGATATGGATAAATACGCAGGCTTTGTGTTTATCCCAGGTGCTTGTCTTGACTGGAGAATTCTTTGAATTTAGCAACATTTCAATAAAAACACACACTTTGTGCTTGAATATACTCCTTCCATATGATATAGGTTGAAGTGTCGTATATTGATATACACTATTGTTAATTCCCATATGTCATGAATTTAGTGATAATTGACAGTTAAAATTGCATAGTAAGGCATTACTTGTATAATGGGTCTCAACAGGCTCAAGATTTGAAATGACCTGAAGTATAGTCATTGAGAGTTCATCAATATTTATCACCTTTTGACACAATATTTCTCATTAATTAATAAATACAATTTCAAATTGGAATAATTTCCATAATCTATATTATGGGATCTGGGAAACTGCTCATTTACATGTTGTTATCTATTTCCGTTTGTGATCTATTGCAATTTCAAAATGGCAAAAACATGTGCGAAAGTGGGCGTGGTACTTTCTTGGTATCCTGTTTCTGTGCCTTGTAAAATAATATTTCATCAACATAAATGTTTAAATGCTTGTTTGTACTCATTATTAAACTTTTTGACTGAAATGCTCATTGCTACAGTCTTTATTTCAACTTGGTCGTCTGGACACTGGACGTTTTTTCATTTTGATGAAAACTGCCACTGAAGCATTTTCATGGCGTGATAACTCAAAAACTACAAGGACCAGAGGGGTGAAATTTTCAGGACCAATGAGCAGGACAACCGTTAGTAAGTAGCTGGAATATTAGTACCATTTGAGTCTAAATGGATGGGCCTCACTACCTTTGTGACCGTCCGAACATCGGTCTTCTTCTGTGTTGACGTGAAGACCAGTCAAGAAGACGAATAAGTTGAGAATAGTTTTTATTCATAAAGCACCGTATAGATTGAGCACGGGTCATAACTCTCAGTCGTCTCCATAGATCCGGACGTGCGGTCCCACCCCGTTTTCTATCTTATATACCTTCCTCTCACGTGTCCGTGATGTCATAACCCTCCCATTCGACAAAACGTACTACACCTATCCTCTCAGCATTCCAGACAACCTATACTCACTGTTTAGTATACTGGTATCCCCTTTCCCCATCCTCTTATATGGTGTTACCGTTTCTTCAGGTATTCTAAGAAACCGCTTGCGTTAACACATTCTATCCCACTGACCTATTTCTGAGACCCCGATACCTCTAAGCAATTCTGAATACTTTTACATCACAATAAATGATTTTCTTGCCTATGCCTACATTAAATGCATGTTCAGACCAAAAAGCACACGAACATATTACCCTTTATTATGAATGCTGCAAGGTTTTCTTTAAATATAAAATTAATATCAATACTCATAAATGAGATATAATGCATCTACAAAACATTTTATTAAAACACATGAGGGAAAACGGTGTATAACCGTACGTTTCAGTGCGTCAACACTAAGAACATGTGATTAATATCATAGTTTGCTATTGTTTCCAGTTTTTTTCCTTGGCTGCCATTTGTAAAAATGTCTGCCATCTATAACTAAAATTGAATATATATCAGCAACAAAGAGACATAATAGGATATTAATTTTGGTGTCTATTGATATGTATTGGGCGGATCATCGAATTCAATCAGTTTGTGCTACATCCGTTAATTGGCTTTAAAAGGGCATAAATAGAAAAGTTGTAGATAAAAAAGAAGCAAATATCTAGTTAAAGGAAATGACAATCTTTTCAATAGGTTCCTATCGCATTTGTAAAGAATTAAAACTGGAACATTATTTAGTGGTTTTCCCTTTTAGCTGTAAAATTACTCATATTTAGAACTTCTTGTCATACATTACCCGTTGAAGTTGGCTGGCGGATGGAACAATATACCGATCCACAATACCTATAGCTAGTACCTCCCTGGCGTGTTCCAAACTTCGTACTAAATAGCAGCGACTCATTTGGCTGAATTTAAGGAAAACACACACTTCTGATTGTTGATGAATATTTATTGTGAGACAGGTTTCAGATATAGCTAAACAGCTTGAAGAATCCAATTCCTGGGGCACTTCCTTAATTTCGTCTCACTTTCGGTGAGGGAAGCGTCTTCTTAGTCTCCAAAATAGTTTCGAGGGTTTGCCCAACTTAGCAACGTGCTTCTTGGGTAGTCAACATGTTACCAGCTTCGAACTCCCGTTCTATGGATTTCTCCAAGCTATTAATGCTTTTCTCAAGTATAATTTCCCACCAATCATTTGTGTTTGTATTGATATACTCTAGTCGGCGTGTCGGTCCCAGAGCTGTTACGGGTGGTCACTTTACTGAAATCAATATTCTCAGTTTCACTGCTAACCCTAACCCTTCTTCAAAATATACTTTTAAATGCAGTTTCCAAATATTAAACCCAACTAATTATTTTAATTAACTTGCATACCATTAATAGAATTTCCTGCCTATGACAATACATCGTGTAAACTGTGTACATCGGTAATGCCCTGATATCAGAAATCCAACTAAAATTGTACATAATTAAAACGTACTATAAGCACCCTAATGCATTTAAATTTCGTGTGCTACTTCAGTCTCGTGCAATCAGTAGCCTACATTAAAAAGAAAGTGTATGTTTTGTAAACTTATCATCACGCTGTAATGCCACCCCACCCTTCTCCAAACCGTCTTTGTGTATAAACAATTTATCTACCATTTATCTGTTGTCGTATATTATGTAAACGTTATTCAACATTGTTGACCATACTTTGTTAAAATACATTAATATAAACAGGTCCATGTAAACCGCTCCGCCTAAATGGCCTACATTCTATTTGTACCTCACATACTGTAGTTAACAGCCTGAGTTCTGTTCTATTCTGTTCTGGAGACAGTGATGAAAGATTGATCATTACAATACCTGTGACGGCCTGGAATATCCAGAACAGTAGGAGGAACGCTGTATACGACATTGCCATAACATCCTACACGGCTATCAGATCGCTCCGATATGGAACAATAAGCAGGTTGACACACAGGGTGTGTTCGATTCATCACACTACTGGTGCGAGTGTTAGGTCATGGTACAAGCACATTGAGTACTTGAATCAAACGGCAGGAGTAAACACTGAGTGAATCAATAGCGCGCATAAGTGGGTCAAATTCTATTTTTAGTCATATCCGGTTTAAATATTCTGGGGATAACCTACACGGTGACATGTGCATGGCTATTGTTTTATTTACGTACCTTACTTTGTATCCCGGTCTATCACGCGTGGACCAGGGTGAACAACATGATTCATCTCTGAATTGAACACAAATTTAAACATACGATCCTTATTAACGGCGTATTAAGATTTCCCCGGGCGTTTAGTCAACCCAAGGCAAAGTACTCGTGTTTGGCTATCACCGGAACTTGGTAAATTCTTGGAAATTCTAAAAATATACCCGACGGACTTACGCGCCCAATATGTGAAAGATAGAAATGAATCGAATACATCCAAGGTCAGATACACGATGCAGGTATATTTCAGTATGAAACAAGGAAGTAGTTATAAATAGATGATATTGGTGTACAGGATATTGGTGTACTCGTGTACAGGATAAGTATATGTATTTGTTATGGGGCCATTTGTAGGGGGGGGGGGGGGAGGATATATGCCTCAATCTGTATACTAGTAGGCCTATTTGTGAAAATAGTATCATTCATTTTATATCTTAATATCAATGTACTACTAACAATAGGTATGATAACACATGATGGTAAAACCCACAGCTCTATCTATTGTGGTCTAGGTGGTATGCGCCCCGAAACTTCGAAATGTAGATATGATAAAATGCGATTTCCTGGCAACGGCAAAGATATTGACATCTTTTAGTACCCAAGTTTTATCACCGGAGATTTTGAAATATAGGCGTAATGAAAGCGATCTACTGGCATCTGCAGAAAGATACCTAAGCTACTTATACTAAGGTATGCAGGTGGTTTCCATACATTTTGAAATACAGGCATAGATACGATTTTCTTTTCATCAACGGATGTTCCTCGAAGTTTTAACAAAAATGTAAGCATAATGAAATTCGCTTTCGTGACCCCAGCATGCAGAAAAGAAATGGCATTTTTGCATTGAAGTTGTCTATAGTGATATGAACTATAATTATTCAAAGTCTTGTGGGTGGGGTCTGCGGGATAGATCCTGGACATTTCGAAGACTCGATATACATGCATGCTGTTTCCAGTTAACTCTAGAGGGAAATTGTCATTATTTGAGTTGATGCCTTTGAATATTAGAGGTACTGTAGGTTATTCACTTCTAATTAGACCTAATTTATATAAAAAGTGAACTATCAGTATTGTTAATATCCTAGAATAATGTGAGAATTAATATTTGTTTTATTTATTTACGCTGTTCTCTCGCTTTATATAGCAAAAAATGGGCAACACAAGGGGGGGGGGGGTCGTAGGGTGGAGGCTCAAAGACCACCCTTGATCCGCTGCTGTAACATTAAGGGTGGTGAACGTCGAATTAAAGGTTTGCTGACATATTTATTACATTATCAACTTATCAACCGTGAAATAAACATGTCTTTATTGCATTTTGTTTTCTGTTAGCTGATTATATATGTGGGACACATAGTCGGTGCCCACTAACCAAACCACTTGCAGGCCATTGGTATCCCATAGCTCCAGCACGAAAACCTGTACATGTCCGACTTCCAGGTATATGCTACACCTGTTGGTACTGACAACAAAGGGCGATGACTGCCACGTGAAAATACACAGCGCGCATCTTATCATGATGGAGTCGGAAGTGGACTTTTCTTGCGAACATTGTTTCCCTGTAATCTCATGGTTGATCTCATAACGTCGATACCACAGTGACGACTATCACAGGAAGAAAACAATCCACGTCCATATATATATATATCTATATTCTGAGTTTCTATTTGGATTCTTCCGCCATGTGTTCGTGTTCTGGTATTACACACCACTGTCCAAGTAGTCAGGGGGGGGGGGGGGCGTTACATAGCGTGGCGTAATGGTTAGAGCGTCGGCCCGGAGTACGGAAGGTCGCAGGTTCCATCCCCGGCCTTCACCAGTCAAAATATATATAGTTCCTCTTGCTATTACATGCAATATATCACAGATATATGTGCTCATCTCCACCTGGATATATATTATACATACATTATATAGAAAACATTATGGTTAGAGCGTCGGCCCGGAGTGCGGAAGGTCGCAGGTTTGATCCCCGGCCGAGTCATACCAAAATAAGTTAAAAGATGGTAGTTGTTGTTTCCCTGCTTGGCGCTCAGCATTAAAAGGGTAAAGCAAGGACTGGTCGGCTTGGAGCCAGTATACTGTGTCTGAGTGGGGTATTCATGTTCTATCTGCGGCATGATATACCTCAAGTGAGCTAGCACTATAAAAAAAAAGCCAGACTAGTACAAGCAGTATATATGCATGCAAGCCATGATGTGAGTGAAAACAATTCTTGAAAGTGGCTTTAAACCCCAAATCAACCAACCAAGGGCAAGGAAATACTGTATTTTACTCATTAAACTTAGATATTCCGTCTGTCCATTGAACAATGATTTGTTTAAAATTGGAATATCTGATTCATGTGTATGTGGTAATCCATGTGAACGCGCTGTCCATTATTTACTTGAATGTCCGACATACAGCACATATCGTGAAGACATGCTAGAAAATATTCAAAGCATTACAATGCTACACAGTGTACATATCAATGTTCGGATTTAAATGTATCTGAAAATGAAACTATTTTAGAGTTAGTACGGTTGTACATTAAACAAACACAACGATTTGCTAAAAATGCTTATGTAAATATTTACGATTATAGAGTATGTACATGTGTCTTTCATTCTTAATATTTCTTTCTTCTCTTCCCATCTTTTCGTTCCCTTCTCTAGGAGCGGTTTTCATTTAAGTTGTAATAACTTGTAACCTATTCAGTTCGTCTTGAATAAAATATGTTGCTGTATTTTATGTATTTATTTTTAATTTAGAGCCGCTTTCAAGATTATTTCACTTATATCTCTGCTTGTCAGTTTAGGGCAGGAGGAAACCTGCAACATCCGTAGAGTTGAATGTTGCAGTAAACCTGCGAGCACCGGCTGGTACTGACAGACCAAGGATGATATTTGCATTGCCACTCTAAAGACAGCGCATATCGCGTCAGAAAGGTAACTTTCGCGACCATTGATGTCTGGCTCTCGGTGCGGAATTTTCGACCATTGATGTCTGGCTCTCGGTGCGGAATTTTAACCTGGAACCTTTGGCTCCGAAGTCCAACGTTCTACCATTGCGCTGCCACCCGCCCCCAGTTGCTATATTAATATAATATAATATAACTATGGAAACTGAAGATAGGTAAACACATAGAAAAAGGTCTAAATAGAGATACGCTATTAATGATATTTTTTTTATCCAAAATTGTTCAGCCTTTAAAACTCTGATTAAGGGAATTCTCTCTCTCTCTCTCTATCTATCTATCTATCTATCTCTCTCTCAATAATGGTTGACTCAATCGATAAGGAATTAAAACTCATTTCTCTTGGGAACATTTGTTCCAAATATTTTACATTCATATGACTCTTTTTCTTTCTTTCTCTATCTCTCCCTCTCATGTCTGTTTCTCTCTCTCTCTATCTATATCTATATCTCTCTCACACACTCTCTCTCATTCTCTCTCTCACTCTCTCTCTCTCTCTCTCTCTATCTCGTAAAACACGACGAAAACTCGTTAAACAAAGTAGTATTTTTATGGATGGCAACACTTTACCTTCATCCTGCAGTGAATCATGAGTACATCGTTTAAAACGAAATAGCAATATACAGTAGATACTCTATTCCCTACAGACTATGTTTGAGCGTTCGTGGTGCCTCGGAACACCCAGTGGCATAGCAGCTAGGATAAATATATTACGATTATTCTTTAGTAATAAATTTGCAGTCTACATATCTGTTATGAATTAGACATTTTTAACACGTACTTGACTTATATCTGGTTATGATTTCATGTACTAGTATGTCTTGTTTCCTGCACTTCATGTTTTGTGATATCCAGACACGGATATTTCTTTGTACGATATTGGTTTAACACGTTTGCGTGATACGAGTTATTAGTCAGTTTGAATGTTGTGAATAGTGGATTCTTTCCTGTTTATTATCGTTAGCATTTAAGACAATCCGTCCTTCATGTTAATGAAGCATGTTAATCTTAGAAAAGAATGGCAATAAATGCAATATATATTTATCTTGTTACAAAAGTAAATCACGTGGGCTGAAACAAAACTGGCTGCAACTGTTCGAAGCGTCCATAAATGTACTGTTAGTATGACATATCTGTATATCTGTTCCGAGACGAACGCTCTCAGGAGTGTGTGTGTGTATGTGTGTGTGTGTGTGTGTGTGCGCGCGTGTGTGTGTGCGTGCGTGTGTGTGTGCGTGTGTGTATGTGCGCGCGAGCGTGCGTATAATGTATAATGCTAGTCTCATAAGTACTAGTAATCTTTTATTTATGGTGTTTAAGTCTTTTAGTGTCGTGTGTATTAAGAAATCTAGTGTCGAATCTATTAATAAATATTAACTCATTTGTGTTGTTCGTTGTGCTGAAAACTGAAATATTACCAGTAGTGTACGTAATAGTATGCCGTTGCATTAAGCCACTGTACACGCAGGAAGCAAGGCGAGGTTGTGTAAATTACATTAGAATAATGGATTTAAAAAACAGTGTTTACAACATTATGACGCAGTATCGTCTTAAGATACTGTAATTATTCTGAGCAAGGGATTTTTTTAAATATGTAATTCCAACCTTTTTTAAATTACAGTCGACTTCTGACATTTTCTATTACTACTTACGTGGGGATGATATCGTCGTTTGAGTCGTTAT
This sequence comes from Lepetodrilus schrolli, assembly GCA_032361225.1. Classification (NCBI taxonomy): domain Eukaryota; kingdom Metazoa; phylum Mollusca; class Gastropoda; order Lepetellida; family Lepetodrilidae; genus Lepetodrilus; species Lepetodrilus schrolli. The sequence goes on along the minus strand of JAUTBT010056017.1, from coordinate 7,327 downwards.
GCCGGGGTAAATCAGTATAAGTTTCGTTTCCAGTAATGATAAATATAACGTTAACGTTATTAGAATTATTTTTTTTAAATACACAAGTACAAAACTGTACTAAATAATGAAGATCGTAAATACAGGGTATAATTTAATGTTTAATGTAAACCAGCTCAGAGTAGTATGATATTTCTCATATTATTATTATTGTTTTTAATACAATTCAGCTATATTTGTGAGTTATCCTCATCGTTAAGTTTGTTTCTTTTAGCGGAATATTTATATTGGTAGACATTTATTGTATTGTTCATTACACTGTATTGTTGAAAATACTAAAAGCACAAATAAATATCAGGCTTGAGCGTAGTGTATACGGTATTTGTAGATTAGTAAGTATGTGTTGTATTTGTTCAACACGCTTCTTTATTGATCATGAAAATATGAAAATATTACAAAAATGTCAGGCTTAAGCTTAGTGATAATGTAATCTATGTTTTCTTTAGTTACCAACTAGTAGTTTTTAATAGGGATGGCTTTTCCTACGATATTGCACAGAAGTGACCGTGGCTTTTGGTGATAAGAGAATCCGCAACGATCATCCTGCGGGAAGACCTCTAGGCCATAGTTACTTGATTTCCTAGTTTACGGATCCGCCGAGCCGATTCTTTCCACTTTGGAAAATAAAAATAATAATATTTATTATATTCCGCCGACATCGTTCTAGTATATAGAAAATTATAATAATAAATGGTGACGGAAGTAGTCCATTTTATTGATCAGATATTTATTTTCTGTCATTCATAATCTCGAATTATTATTATTTTTATAATGGACCCGCCCGACTGGCCAAAATATCAAATTATATTTTCGACCGCCCGAGCAAAAATTATCACAGAAAAATCTGTAAACCAGGCCTTAGCTACATTATGGTGGAAACACACCAAAGAACCAATCGGCTCACCTCGGGACTACTTCCACTTTTCTCCAGTAATACCCTCGGCACTTGCTGGAGCAGTAATCTTGCCCATATTCCGGGATAATGGTGATTAGTCGTCGTAAGCCTCACCACTCAGAAGAATGCGCGAAGGGCCTATTTTACACTCTTTAGTAAACAATGACATTTTATGATTTGAGAGTGACAAATTACAGTTAGGAATTAACTTCAAAGTAATTACATGTAATTAGAAACCATAATATAATTATGATTGTCTTAGTATATTATCAACCGACTACGGAAATAGTGTAATTTATATTAATTATATTTCAACTACTTCCTGATTGTTAGGCAACGGGAAAAACTGCAGATATACAGTTTACTGAAATATATACAATTGTCTAATCAAAATATGCACTATTATCAGTTATTGGAAATATTGATAATCATCGACTTAGAGAGTATCACGTGACTATCACGTGACAGATGTAGTTCTAATATTGCAGCGACCGTGAGATTGGCGAGAGGACTGTGACCAAAGAACATACATGATCAGAATGCATATGCACCATGAATCCGCTCTATATGTGAACTATTTCCTGGGTCTAATGGCATTAGACCACGATTTTTAAACCATTTCAAATTCTCGGAAATTTAAATGCTATATGGTACATTGTCCCAGAACATGTACATGTGTTATTTGCATTCCAATCCAAATATGTGCAGTCTTGATATTATGCTTATGCATGTATTATGAACCGTGCACGCATGCTTATGCACTATGAACAGTGCACTTTTGATAGCATGCTTGCATCGCATAATCAGCGATCAACAAAACAGTGGGCAATTCATCAAGACAGAAACTCCATCTGCATTATTTACGTCTATGTTAACTGATTGTCCAGAAATACGTTCTGCTGTGTTAATAATGCATGACTGTTCCACATGCTTCTTCAGGCGCCCATACTAACATCACGATATGGACACACTCAGTCTCTCTCTCTCTCTCTCTCTCTCTCTCTCTCTCACACACACACACACAGACACACACACAGAGAAACACACACACACACACACACACACGTAAACAATAAAGGACCAAGATCATCTCGATTAATTTTGCAAACGAAGAAAATTGATCATGGTCTTCCTCATTTTCTCATTCCCCAATCTTTTTCTTTCTTTCTGTTTTCGTTTTATTATTTTCTGTTATATTTATCTTTCTTTATTTCTCACACAGAGAGAGAAGAGATGGAGAGAGAATGAGAGAGAGAGATGGAGATTGAGAGATAGAGGGGGAAGAGGGAAAGAGAGCGAAAGAGAGCGAAAGAGAGACAGGGAGAGAGACACATAGAAAGAAACTCAACATAAACACAAACACAGACATACACAAATAAACAATATCTGACCAATCTGATAGATTATTTATGCAAAACGTCATCAATAACAAGACAATATAACCCAGAAAGACAGGACATCTCAAACAATCCCTGCAGTTCATATAAAATTGCCATCGATTGACCTGCACCATCATTCCTGCTTCCACACTACGTGGTTTACTGTAAACATTCCTGCTTCCACACTACGTGGTTTACTGTAAACATGCGGATGGAAGACTGACAGGTATCTGTTACTGAACTAATCCAGCCACAGTCCAATTCTAATGCACCTTTGTGAGGGAAATCAATTTTAATCAAAGTATTACAGAAATCACCTGCAGCAAACATTTGTTATGTTGTATGACCGCTGTGAATATTTCGCTGGAATATGAGAGGGAGAGAGAGAGAGAGAGAGAGAGAGAGAGAGAGAGAGAGAGAGAGAGAGAGAGAGAGAGAGAGAGAGAGAGAGAGAGACAGAGAGAGACAGAGAGAGAGAGAGAGGGAGAGAGAGAGAGAGAGAATCCTGATCAACTGCCACCATTGTAATATATGACCAAGACATTGTAATCATCACCTTGAACTATTGCCCAGACTGGACATTTCAAATACATGTATTGCAGTAGAAGTAGGTCATGAGATCATATTAATTTTATAAATGTATACTATCAGGTGCTAATATAATTTCGATAATTTTAATGTACAATTACCGTGCATTTTCTTCTCATTTCTTGCTAATAAAGATTACTTGCTATTGCGTGTCGTATTTTACTGGGGATAAAACGGACATGCGACTGTGTTCTTCAGACTATTTCTCTTTCGTAAATAACTTTAGTGGTTGTATTCCGTTGTGAACCATACTACCACTGGACACTAATTAACTTTCAGTTTGATTGCTAATAATGGTGTCTAAAATGGTAAGAATTTTTTATTTTATATTCTTCCTTTTTCTTGTTCATGTTTTTCTTTTTCTCTTCTTGTTGTTGTTCTTTTTGTCTTGTTCTTGTTCTTCTTGTTCTTGTTCTTCTTGTTCTTGGTCTTCTTGTTCTTGTTCTTGTTGTTCTTCTTTTTCTATTCTTTTTCTTTTTGTTGTTGTTGTTCTTCTTCTTCGTTTTATCTTCTTGTTGTTCACCTTGTTCTCCTTGTTCTCCATTTTCTTCTTCTTCTTGTTCTTCTTTTTTCGTGTTCTTCTTGTTCTTCTTCTCGTTCTTGTTCTTCTTCTCGTTCTTGTTCTTCTTGTTCTTCTTTTTCTTGTTCTTCTTGTTTTTGTTCTTCGTCTTGTTGTTGTTCTTTGTCTTCCTGTTGTTGTTGTTCTTCTTCTTCTTCATCTTGTTATTGTTGTTATTGTTGTTGTTGTTCTTCGTCTTGTTGTTTTTCGTCTTCCTGTTGTTGTTGTCCTTGTTCTTGTTGTTCTTGTTTTTGTTGTTCTTGTTGTTCTTGTTTTTGTTCTTGTTCTTATTCTTTTTTCTTCCTCTTGTTCTTGTCTTCTTCTTGTTCTTCTTGTTCTTGTTATTGTTTTTGTTCTTCTTGTTCTTGTCTTCTTCTTCTTGTTCTTCTTGTTCTTGTTATTGTTTTTGTTCTTCTTGTTCTTGTCTTCTTTTTCTTGTTGTTGTTGTTATTATTGTTGTTGTTGTTGTTCTTCTTCTTCTTCTTGTTCTTCCTTTTCTCTTCTTCTTGTTCTTCATCTCGTTCTTGTTCTTGTTGTTCTTCTTGTTCTTCTTTTTCTCTTCTTCTTCTTCTTCTTGTCTTCTTCTTCTTGTTCTTCTTTTTCTCTTCTTCTTGTTCTTCATCTTCTTGTTGTTGTTGTTGTTGTTGTTGTTGTTCTTCTTCTTCTTCTTCTTCTTCTTCTTCTTCTTGTTCTTGTTCTTGTTCTTGTTCTTGTTCTTCTTTTTCTCTTGTTCTTGTTGTTCTTCTTCTTCTTTTTCTTGTCTTCTTTTTCTCGTTGTTGTTGTTATTGTTGTTATTGTTCTTCTTCTTGTTATTCTTGTTCTTGTTGTTCTTCCTTTTCTCTTCTTGTTGTTCTTCATCTTGCTCTTGTTCTTGTTGTTCTTCTTGTTGTTCTTCTTTTTCTCTTCTTCTTCTTCTTCTTGTTTTCTTGTTCTTCTTTTTCTCTTCTTCTTCTTCTTCATCTTCTTGTTCTTCTTCTTGTTGTTATTGTTCTCCTTCTTCTTCTTCTTCTTCTTCTGGTTCTTGCTCTTGTTCTTCTTCTTCTTCTTCTTTTTCTTTTTCTATTCTTCTTGTTCTTCGTCTTCTTGTTCTTGTTCTTCTTGTTCTTGTTCTTCTTTTTCACTTCTTGTTCTTCCTGTTGTTGTTGTTCTTCTTCTTTTTCTTTTTCTCTTCTTCTTGTTCTTCTCCTTCTTCTAGTTCTTGTTCTTCGTTTTCTTCTTCGTCTTCTTGTTCTTGTTCTTCTCGTTCTTGTTGTTGTTGTTCTTCTTCTTCTTCTTCTTGTCCTTTTTCTCTTCTTCTTCTTCTTCTTCTTCTTCTTCTTCTTCCTCTTCTTCACGTATTTAAATTTTACATTGACACGCTTGAACGTATTCATTCAGAATGTATCAGAATCATCATCATTCTCAGATTTCATTACCAAGTTAATTTAGAGCTTCAGGGAATAATTAATAGACTGAATTTGCACAGTTGAATGGTTCATTATTGCAATCATTGTCACGCGCATATGTAGGTTATACGGCATTTCAATGGTTAGCCTACATTACAAAAAGTGTACTTCTTTGTGTGAGCGTTAGTGACGAAAGCAAAATATCTATTAGTCAACATACGTAGTGGATTTCTACTTAGGAGATAAACGGTTCCTATTGGAAATTTCCCGTGATGTTATCGTTGTTAACAAGGTGGGAATTTAATTTAACACCGACGGCGCCAGTGAAATAAACTTGTTCCAAATCACTGCGATAAATTTGTGTTTCCTCAGTTTGCAGTCTATTAGAGACTGATTGTTCTTTAACATGCGCCCAGTCAAAGCCCATTTTGACGTGAAATCCATTGTTCGACGCTCCCTGTTCCGCATTTCCCTTTACAGGATGACTGGCACGACCAGCGGTTTCACGGGTCAACTATTGAGCAAAGTTTCAAAGTAATTTGTAAATCGATAAATAAAAAAACAAAAACAAACAACTAACATTTACGAATGTATGTACTTCAAAGTTTACTACGATCGTGATACATCAGATATCATAACAATGTGTTCACGCTGGCTGGCGACAGAACCACTGTGATTACTTTGATTGTGATCACTCGCAGTAGCTAGCCTTGCCGCGGGATCTGAGCCAGTTGAGTTGTCGTCCAGGGTATCTCTCTTATCCACTATGAGAGCATAGAGCTCTCGTAAGTGTACGATCTCCATTTATAAAAGATCGCTTCGAGAGCGCTATAGACTAGTCTCGTAGTAGAGCTTCGTGAATAAGTTTTCGATAATCAACAATGTTGATTTTTGTCAAAAGTGATATTCAACGATTGTGACGTCGTAGGCGGACAATGACTATAACGTCATGAAATTGACGTCATAGGCGGACGAATGGTCAACAGCGGACCGGGGTCGTCTCTCTATATCAAGACGTTTTTCGGTAGTTTTCCATGATTTAGTCCAATAAAATGATTATGTTGAATAATTATATTAACACACTCGATACGAGTGATTCCGGAAAATATGTCCTTCGTGAAATTAATGTTCAAACTTTCTTGCTGAAGCTCGGAACTGAACATTAATTTCGCTCGGGACATATTTTCCGTAATCACTCGTATCTCGTGGGCTATTCTCTAAGGATCTCCCCCCCCCCCATCTATACAATGAGGTAGAAAACACTTAAGTCGTTCAGAAATTATTTTCCCCCTTGGACGCCCCACAGTGAACTTACTGCGTTTAAATGTATGTTATTATGTACGCATGTGGGTTGTTTTCATGCTATTTTGTCCTTTAATCATCCACAGTCCACTCAGCAACTCTTGGAAACTTTACCAAATGCGAAGAAATATATGCGATGGTAACTGTCCATTTTAAATGCTCTGCTGTCCATTTGTAGAGATAAATGATTGAAAGTATCTCTTTAAATGACTAAGTATCATGATGAAGACTGTTAACAATGAAGGTCTACAGAGGGGAGCTACTTTGATGTTCTACTTCGGAGATCTCCATCAATCGCATAGTTGGAGACTAGTGCTATAACTGTCGACGTTACAACAATTACAGGACACACGTATATATATATATATATATATATATATATATATATATAGTTATATTATATTTGATACTGTACAGATCATAGAACACAATAAGGTAAAACCAAAATGATTAATACAAGTGAGTGTTCCTCTAATGACTAGATGTCATGTTAAAACATACGTGCATTAATTTAAGTAAGCTAAGTACTAGTACATTATTACAGTTTAATTCACTTGTGAACATTCCGTTAATTTAAGAATGAAATAACATATTCAATTTAGAATGTAATTAAATACTAGTAGTATCATTTCAAATATATTCTTCACATACATGCTCTGTGCTCATCATCCTACGAAAGCAGATAAATACTGGACAATGCTGTAGAATAATTGTAATTCTATCTTTTTGAACTAGTCAGTGAAAAATGCGGTTGCGATTGTGTATCTATAAAATTCTGTGTTAAATCAACGGACGCTCCACACTGATACTTCTCATGGAAGTAAATAGCCTTCTCATGCAAGATGATCATGTCAGCAAGCAGAACTATTCATGGATGTTTTTAATAACATATATTGGCACCAGAATGTGGGTCAAATGTAGCCTAAGAAGATATCTAAATTACACGTTATTCACTAGTTTCCGGATGAGTTAAGGACGTGTTGATGAACGTGCAAGCCACCATAAATCCACCATCAACACAGATCGCGTGCAATCAGAATATCTACTATCTAACTAGTTGAACATCTGAGATGGCTCTGCTTTACCGTTGTTTTTTTTAAACTGGGGTTTAGAGTCGCTTTCAAGATTTTTTCACTTATATCACGACTTGTCAGTTTAGGGCAGGAGGAAACCCGCAAC
>JAUTBT010056006.1:0-15291 GCA_032361225.1 Lepetodrilus schrolli | reverse complement strand
GTTATTATCGGTATATTGATGGACTATGGGGGCATACCACAGTTTTGGTATCATCATGGTATCAATCTGTAATATGATTATATCCCCTATTACAGAAGGGCTCCCTGACGCATATAAACAGATAAAAACAAAAAAAAACAAAGGGCAAGTACATCATGTCAGGAATTGGCAAAATGCAATAAAAAAAAAACAGGCACTGTGTATCAACAAGAAGTCACATGGCTGGAATGTAGCAAAGGTGACTTAACCACCACACATTGAACGATGCTTACTATTTCCCAGTAAATTTCAATTAAACTTCATGGAACCCACTTCATTTGGAACAAAACTCCATTCATATTACATAAAATTCAAAGACACTAGGGCATAGACAATGGAACAGTTACTGCAAAAGTTACTTATTAGAGGAAGTACTGGGTCACCGTTGGTAATGATATACTGTGTTGCGGCCCCTAAAGTAATGCTACAAGCCCCGGTAATGTAGTTTCATCAGTGGATAGTAAAGATGGTCTATAGCTCTATTAAGTAATTTCAACCCTATTCATTCACTCGATTTTTCATTTGTATTACTGACGTTATATAGACCCGTCATATGTCCACAATTACCCAATAATCGTCACCAGAATACTACCTATACTACGGCCGAATAATCTTACATTGGGTGGGGCTTACAGATATTGTGAAACATTTGGAGCTTGGACAAGAGATTCTATACCGAACAGCAATAACTGTAGAGGCCCCGGTACGTGTATGTTTGATGTTACTCGTCACCATGTACGTAAACCTACATTGGGATTATTCAATCAAATATACCCGTGACTCGTACCAACCAGAAAAGGCTGTTTATGTTTGGGATTATTTGCTTTTATTGCTCTGAATCGACACCCAACCATGACGTATGTTTTCATAAATAGCCATTTTAGTGTAATCCGCATATTCACAATGCAACAGAACTGCAAATGATATTCCAAACTTTCATGTTTATTTAAACCTCTGATGGAGATTACACAGAGGCTATGTGGCACTCCGTGGAAGGAACTCCGTTTGATCTGTGGACGTACAACCAATATCAGGTTGTAACGATATATCAAAGATATCGAAAACACATCAATCAATGTCGGCTTAAGAAAAGAGTACCACTTGTTCAGAAGCGGAAGAATCACGGCCGTGGGTAGCGACATCGGCCATAATGAAATAGATTGTTAATGTGTGTATGGGATATTCTTTGCCAGTGATATTGACAAATATCACGGACAATCATTGCAAATAAATGAAGCAGGCTGAGACCCGATGGTAGAGAGGCTTGATCGGCCAAGCATAACAAATAGGGGTACACAAGCATTCATAGTTGAACAGTTCCCGCGTTAAATAGCATAGAAGAGCGGATGCCGCTTTATCGATATTTGATAAGGTGATATGTACCTGGTCTGTCCTTCACGGGTAAATACACAAACGACAACCGATAATATGTATGCTGTAGCTCACCTCAACCCCAAGTTGGGTCAACCCCCGAGTTTTTTTTAACTCCCACCCGACTTCCAACCTCGCTTCCCATCCATCTGAGGAGCGGGGGTTCCAGGGTCATCGCGGACAGATTGATAAATCATACATACAGACAGGGCAGGACTTAGCGGTGGTATAATCCCCTATTGAACGGCTTCAGGTATACCATACGGGCGGCAGTAGTAGGTCCTTTATAATATGGTCCTATGAGGACCCAACAACCTTGATCAGTATATACAGAAGACGTTGCTGGTATTGACATCGGACAAGAGAACTGTCATTTCCAGCAACGCGACAGAGAGATGATAGTACTGTCCAATAGTCTGTTCTTGTGTGTGGTATTTTGTTTAGGGGAAGACTAATATGTTATCAAATGGTTCGAACTTCACCTTCGAGTTCGTTAGGTACACGGCTTTAAGTATCTAAATACGTGTCTTTGTATCTAGTTCCGATGTCTAGTACTTACGGCTGGTATTTACGTTGAGTTTAAACGGTTTGTTTCCTTTCAATTAAACATGTTTTACATAAGTGCATATACGTATATGGAACAACAGCAAGTTGTTTCGCTCGGTACGTAACTTAAATATATGAACTAACATACTGTAAATCAGGAAATAAATGCGAGCATGATATTAATGCGAACAACGCGATTGGCTTATGGTCGCATTTAATTCCTACGCATTATGGAAAATAATGAAAGGTACGTCCGGAAAAAAACATGAATAGAGGCCTCGATCGCATTTAATTGTTGTCGCATTTGTGTCTAAATGCTTGAGGTCGCATTAAATTAGTGACGCATTAATTTCCTGATTTACAGTAACACACACACACACACACACATATAGTTTTGCATTGCAGTTATTCCTGGTATATATATATATATCCAAGAAGGCTCATGGTCCTTACTACTGTTGTTGGTTACACCCACTACCAATTCCGTCATGGCGTAAAGTTCCTATACTATCCACATCTGAACCACAGACATTCACAATTTAAGGGTCTGTTAAAACTCGTAATCATTGGTTTGTCATATAAATGAATAATTCAACCACGCACACGTCCATGCAGCGACATCAACTAACACGTACATTACATCGGTTGACAATTCATACTTTGTGTTCAGCATCCTCTTCGAAAGATGTACTAGTATCTTAGAAACATATGCCATTATGACAACTTAACGTCCGTGTTAAGTAGTCATAATGGCAGGGGTTTCGAGGATGAGAAAGAGCATGTCTGAGCCCTCTTGAGCAGGGTTACATCTGGTTAAGTAGCGCTATGTAAATGCATAACTTATTTATAAATTATTTAAATAAAGAAGTATTATTATTATTATTATTATTATTATTATTATTAACATACAAAGTTTGGCGAGAGAATTTGTTTATTCAATCAATTACATAAATACATTGTGAAACATCGGCTGTCATTTTTATGTATGTATGGATTACGGTATTATCAAATGACCGATGGAATCACTGTGTCATGATCGCATCTTGTGTAATTTACGATCTTCCGCCTTGCTAGAAGTGAACAGTAAATCCGACATAACAATCAGGATGCTTTTATAAATATGCCTCTAAGCCGTAGTCATTACCGCCGATAAGAGTTATTATTGAGTCACATGTTTGTGCAGTTATCTCCATTCTAACAAGAGTCCGAGATACGCATCGACCAATCAAACGGATCGTTGTAAAAGCCATCGGAAGTATGTACTACAAGATGGCGGCCATTGATATACAATGCAATAATGTTTTCCTCACAACGGGTCTTATCAATTTGGCCTAGAGGTTCGGACACCGTATGATACGAAATATGGCGCACTCCTACCATCCTCGGGGTAGAATCAAGGCGGTGAGGTGTAAAGATAACATTATTGTAACATTTTGAGATGCGACCAATACGCCCGCGGCATGGGATAAGCGGTGTAGAGACAGTTTGTTCCATTGCCCTGTCATGTTTATGATGAATTAGTGCTAGTTAGATTATTCGATCCGAATTTTGATAATATGTCCCAAGGGTAAATATAGTCTTTATCCGCTGTGGAACAATCAAAATGTCAGTTCTATTATTATTTTAATTGCTTCCTTTTGTATTCAGATAAACCAATATAGGTATATAAGGTGATTCATTCGTCTGACCTGCTTTCACAATATAATATTTAACAAAATATATTAATGAATAAATGGAATTGTTTGAGGATGACATTATATACAATAGTTTCCTCAAGCTATGTGATCATGTACTTCATAAAACGGAAGTGGCCATAATTAAATTTATTTATAGGAATTTATTAAAGTTAACCAATTTCAATATACAATAATGAAAAGACAATATAGACAATAGACAATACTTTATTATCCACAATAGTAACGTAATGTTTAACGCAAGACAGAGCGAAAACAGACTTCATCCCCATTCCCTAATTCTATTTGAATTCTAATTCTAATTTTCAATGGTACATCTATACATAAAATTTGCATAAGCCAATATATCTCAATGAATGCATTTTTCAGTGTTCCTGTTTTATCCTGCCAGGTAAACGTAAAAGTGCATAAAAAAAACCTGCCATCAACCACTGCAGCTGTGTCTACATTCACAGTGATAACCTTTGCAGGAAAATACCAAACTTCTCTGAAAACGTTTTAAAAAGTACAGATTGTATTTCTCTCTCCCGTGCATCAATAATGTTCCTGTGTTGCGAACTCCTCGACGACTCCGATCTCTGAATGGCTACATATCTCCTGGGACTATTACACGCATTATTACACTGACGTCGATTGTGAGTTAGCAGAGTATATACAAGACCGGGGGTGGCCAGAAACACGACGTCTGTGTTGATCCTCCTCTTCTTCGTACAAAGCACTGTCTTGATATACACCTGTGCGGTGCGGGCTCCTTTGATCGCATCTTTTTGATCTATGGCTTCCGATTCAGGTGTAATGAAAATAAAAGTTGTTTGTCAATTCTACGGGTGCTTGTCACAGCCCTCGGACCCAATTGGTTCCCCCGACAAGGCGCTAAACTGATAAAGTCGTGTTAGCACGGGGTAATACGTGATCGCCAATGTGATATTTTGTTGTAAGTGTTTTGAAAAATAACTACCTACCCCACGCTCGTGTTTGCTTAACACGGAATCTAGATGTGCAAATACGAGCGAACCGGGGCTACATCTTTACACCGGGCACAGAAGGTTAACTCATTGCGCTTCTGGAACACATACAGAGGGATGGCTACACCTGTGTTTTGTATCGGGACGGGGTCGAGACAGGTCGTGGGGGGTCGGGGGACCAAGCAATTCACCTTTCTGCACATACAGGTGCAGTTCAAAGAGATACGTTGTTATCTTATGGGCTTTCATAATTTGTTTTTAGTGGATGAGCTTTAGTATGTGAAGAGCGAGTCGAAAGTGTCTTCATAGAGCAATAGGGTATTCTACCACAGCTAAGAGTATCTACAATATTACTACTGATGATGATGTTAGCACGAGTACGAAGACCAAGTACGCCCCTACTACTACTACTACTACTACTACTACTACTACTTCTACTACTACTTCTTCTACTACTACTGTTACTAGTACTAATATTACTGGTACTACTACTACTACTACTACTACTACTACTTCTTCTACTACTACTGTTACTAGTACTAATATTACTACTACTACTACTACTACTACTGCCATCATCACCACCGTGATGTTTGCACTCAATACTATATGCTGCTACTACTGTTTAACTGATGCAGTAAATCACCGCCGCCATTAGTATTACCGTAAGAATATCATTGGTACTTTTACAGCCAAGCTTACACCGGAAATATAAAAACATATGCCCCTTGGTGTTATCACATAACGTTGTACATCGAGGCATTGCACATTCATAGTCAGCCATACACACTTCCCTTCATATTCTAACCGAACTCCCCCTAGGGACCGTTCATTTTCGTTTGAAGATGCGATACGTTTAAGCCTTAAATTTTATCAATGATGGATTAATGACCCTGAAATAATTAGCAATGATGCTCGTATTGTATATTTGAACAATGTTTGACCTCTCTTGACTAAAGAGTATTAAAAATTGGGTAATGTAATTCTAATCCTAATATTGCTTGGTGCATTGTTGAAATAATGAGTGTTTGTAATCTGTATTTTTTTTAGTATTAATTTAGCTTATCTAATTAGGATGCGAAAGTACTAGCAGTTACTTTCGGCTGGCGATATGCCAAATAATGTTACCTAAATTCGTTACTCGTTTAATTACCGTTTCGTTTTCACTAAACTAAATCCACGCCAATGATGGTGATTATGATATATGAAAAATATATAATAGAGACCATTAGTTTTCCCACGAGGGAAATCCTGCATAATACGTGATATTATTTACGTGCACGTTCTAACTTACACTTCAACGCGGGCATGCCTGTCAAATATCACGTGATAAACTAAATTACATAGCGTATAAACATGATCATCTCAGTTAATGTGAAACGCCATTGACCACACATGATATTGACACCTTGTCACGTGGGTGGTCAGAGTTTACATATTGTCTGAAAGATTTTAAGAAAACAATAGTTTTCTATAGACTGTAAATTTCTTTCGGTAGGTCTGCACTGAGCGAAATTCAGTGTACAAATACACCCAAACACGTGTTTTGCATGTATACTATTTTTGTTTCTATAATAATTCGTATTTATAATGAATTTCGTTAGACCAAAATTGGGGTTGAGAGCCGCTTCAAGATCTTTCACATACGTTACGACAGGGGGAAGCCTGCAACATCCGTAGCGCTTAATATTGCAGTAAACCTGCGACCTGGATGGTACTGACAGACCAAGGATGATATCTGTATTGCCATCTTCCCGAGACGGTATCCCATCATGATCTCGTCAGAACGGTAACTTTAGCGATCATTGATGCCGGGCTAGCGGGCTCCCGGGACGGGATTTGAACCCTGGGCCTTTGGCTCCGAAGTCCAACGTTCTACCATTGCGCAACAACGGGGTTCCCAGGACAGGATTTGAACCTTGGGCTTTTGGCGCCGAAGTTCAACGTTGTACCATTGCGCTACCACCCGCACCTGTCTGTAGCAGTATAAAGGTTCTTTGATATCAATTTCGGACGCCAAAGATCATCGGACACTAAAAAAACCATCTGCGTTGTCTTCTCTCACTTGCCGCCGTCTTGTCCTCCTCAGATATCTCCCCGTATTCAAACACCATACGTTACATTCTCATGATAGGATTATCTTTTACCTCCTAGAAATACGACCGTAACAGCTTGGTGTGAAAGGGATGCCTCCATTTGACCAGCCAACAAAATTGAACAAACAAACCAGCGACTTTTAATAGCCTTTGCTAATCTGCTGGTAAGATCCACGGACCTCAATGATGACCTTGAAAATGTTTTTAATGCCTTCGTGAAAAAAGAAGCGTTTACGATATGGGATTGGAGACAGGACATTTCCACTGTGGGTTAATCCCCCGTGAACCGGTGGGTGGAACCCCGAATTAGCGGGTACTTTAGTACTTGGAATTGTAACAGACATTGCTGTATACATACCGCCTTGACCTACAGCGGTGTCGAACTGTTTTATTATCCATGGGAATTCATCTGGGTGAAAGTAAACCAAGGTGGACAATACATGAATTTTACGATTCTTGCAATCCTGCAGTAAACTAACGGGCGTTAATTTAATTGAAAGGGACGGATGCCGTTGATTATTTGTTAGCAGTCATGCAAAGAAGGTCGCATGTTTACGTGAAAAGCTAGAACGACAATGATCGCACACATACGAGCGTCTTTACGATGGTAGCACATGTCGAAATGTGTGCCAACGTAACAACCATTGGTGATGTATAAAATTGATCCTAATATATATTGTTGTTTTTTCCTTTGTATTTTGAATTGGGGTTTACATGACCTCCCCTTTGCGCCTCCGCGTCAGAGCCTATGGGTACTAACATAACGTAAGGGAGTTATTTTCAGGAGCTTTTTTGAATTATTTGTTTTGAATTGGGGTTTAGAGTCTTTATATCACGGCTTGTCAGTTTAGGGCAGGAGGAAACCCGCAACATCCGTAGCGCTGAATGTTGAAGTAAACCTATGAGCACCGGCTGGTACTGACAAGACCAGGGATGATAACTGCATTGCCACTCTACAGGGCATTCTATCAATATCGTGTATCAATAACATTAATTCTGGGTTCCATGTGCGGGATTTGAACCTGGAACCTTTGGTACCGAAGACCAACGTTCTACCACTGCGCTACCACCCGCTCCTTCCTAATATATTGATGCTCGTCCATTAGCGTCGATGAGAACGACGACGTCTTTGCTTTATGACTTTTGTCTTAATGTTCTGCGTCTTCCTGTGGATCCGGGGATGACTGGTGTTACCGATCATAGAGACAAAAGCTTCTCCTATATGCCTAGCATTGGAGATTTGATTTGGATATGCCGAAGGCGCTGGCAGCTCTAGCTATACATGTATTTCGTTTGTCTTCTGGCTATAGAATTCTGGGTTTCTTTGCATTGAAACCAACAAGTAAAACGGCAAGATCAAAATATACTCAACAAAATAAAATAAGGGCCAGCAAATATTGTGTGGGGAAGCTTTCTACCAAATTTCAAAACTCGGCTTTAGAAATCTGGTGCCATTCTTCTTCTAACGCTTCTCCACGTTCTTGAAGAGTTCCTGGAGCCTGTATATGTTTGGACATTCTTCGCTGTAAAACTAATATACAGCTAAATGCATCCAAAAGGGCTACTGACCCTTAATTATATTTCTTTGAGTATAATGTCATAACATCTAGTAATCGTTGTATTTACCTTTTAAAAAATACATATTGACGCGTTATATAGACCGACTGGGTGATGGCGTTCCACCAGGTGTGGCTACTTTGAACACTTAGTCAAGAACAGAATTGTGATTTGATTTGATTTAAACATAGTTTAGGGAAGAAAAGTTACCCAACTCTCTAAATCCGCTCCGCAAGATTGAGTTCAACATATGTATAGCGTACACATGCCAAGGTACGCACTCGGCGTCTCCTAAAAGACTAAGTCAATTATTTTCGTGATATTATCAACAAGTGCTCCTCTGTTTTGCTACATGTCTGTGTTTATATCTAACACGCCTGTCACAGATTAGTCAATCTCTACGCACACAATCACATACAGATTTCATACAAATATTTACCCCCGAAATTGTATCCACAAACCAAACAATTAACGATGTATTGGAGCGGTTTCAAGTGACAACGTGTCAAGATATTCAAGTGGACATAAACTGTGACGTTTACCATTGTTTTAGTGACGTAATCACACCAAATACTGTTGACGTTTTACACCAATGACCCTTGCCTTTCTTAATGATGTTCGCGAGCGTCTGTACAAGATGGCCGAAGGCGAAAATAATCACGAGGCGACTTGAAGATGGTTTAGGGGTCTGCATGCTCTTTTGTTAGAATGCTGACAACGCAATAAGAAATCATTTATAGTCATTGTCGTCATCAGTGGGATGGGTTCAAGAACATAAATAAGTCTTCGTGTCAAATTGATTGCAACGTACAGGACGATAGCGTCAAAATAGACTCGCCTTAGGTTTCCATATATTCCCAATCGTTTAGAGTAATGACGTGATGTGTCATAATTGTAATGTATTTTAAAGATATCTGTGCGCTGAATCATTAACAATCGAAAGTGTCAGATTTCCGCTTATTAATACTGACACACTAGATTGTTATAAATTGTACTGCATACCGTGACGTGGAGATATTTGAAACAAAACGTTTAACTAAACACTTTCCTCTAATTAATAAAATAATTTTTAAAATATGATTTATTTTCTTTTTCATTTTATACAAGCCTCTACTTGATGATACTGTTGTGTGGAGTTCAGCCCTTTATAAATGTTAATATTATTTTTGTCGTTATTATTACTATTATTATTATTATTATTATTATTATTATTATTATTATTATTATTATTAAATAACTAAATAAATAAATACCTCATTATGCGATGACATCACCATAGTTTGAGTATCCCAATTTGCGTATTCATATGTACTAGTATATTCAAAATCCGATTCAACTTTTAATCATGTTTCGTAATATACGTCAGTGGGATTTCATGAAATCGAAATCTACTTTCGCAACATTCATAAATTGATAATATATTTATTTCAATAAACTGAATTGTTATATTTGTCCATACAATACATGATCATAGTATCTTATGACGTGAATACTAATTTAAACATTATTTACATTTCTACACGAAATTATCTATATATTATATCTATGCATGCATTGAATATTCTGATGTAACTGCTAAAAATAAATAAAACAATATTTTATGCACACTCTACATAGATTAATTGCTTCCCAAGTTTTCTCTTCAAGTCGGTGACGTATCCACTAGAATTACGACCAATCGTTTCACGAAAGGGTCGTACTGTAGTCTTGGCGTAAATCAACGCGCACGTCGTGCTTTCCCTATAACAGTAGACTAGAGGTATACTTAAGACAAGTCGTATTTGAGTGTGAACAAGGTGTGACACGGAATACGGTAGCAGGAACTTACGTAAACCTCGATTTACGCCTGGACTACTGGTACGACCCTTCCGTGAAACGCAGACCAGACGCTCCGATTGCGTCGCGTATCTGGCCGCGACAACAGAACCATCATGACACTTATTGTGATGTATCAATATTAATATAACCTTTGTGAATATCTTTGTAAACAAACAAACAAACAGATCACGTGCGATCACGTATAAACCTGGCGTGTCGCACAGACAGCGGCCAGAGTCCCGCGGGTGGTACTAATCCTCCGCGGATGATTGTTAATTGTCTATGTTTTTCAATAGACGCTATTTATTATTTATTTTCGATTAGGAGAACATGAAAATATTATTGTAAACGTGCGATTGTTGGTGTAGGAAGACCTGTCACGCGCGTAGGTATGAATGCATGTTTAAAAATGTTTGTCAACATACGTGGCTAACTGATTATCTCATAGTTGGAACTCTCTCTCTATCTCTCTCTATTCTTCTTCTCTCTCTCCCTATCTCTCTCTCCTCTCAATCTCTCTCTTCTTCTCTCTCCATCTCTCTATCTTCTTCTTCTTCTCTCTCTCATTCTCTCTCTCCTCTCTCCCTCCCTTTCTCTCTCTCTCTCTCTCTCTCTCTCTCTCTCTCTCTCTCTCTCTCTCTCTCTCTCTCGGATCGGAAGGATATATTACAAAAACTTCAAAAGACTGAAGGGAGGTTTTCCAATGATTCAATAACCCAAAGGCACTGATTGCTAGAAGATGATGAAGAAGAAGAATAAAACAAAAGAAAAATGAGAAGAAGAAAAAGAGAAAGAGAGAGAAGAGAGAAAGAGAGAGAGAGAGAGCGAGATCGAGAGAGAGAGAGAGAGAGAGAGCGAGAGAGAGCGAGAGAGAGAGAGAGAGAGGGAGGAGAGAGAGGGGGAGAGAGAGAGAGAGAGAGGGGGGGGAGGGGTGGGGGTGGGGGTGGAGGGAGCTATATATTAGCTGTATATAAGCAGGGCTTTATCAGCAGTCCTTTCTAAATTTGTATCCGTTTTACATCGCCCACCCCATCTCAACCCTCATATGCATGTTGGTGTAGATTTCAGCGGAGGTATCAGAGTGGCGACAGAGATTGTAATCGTCTGCTGGAGATGATATGTTTCAGCGTATGTATACGACCACCGCCGTACGTGATGTTGTAGAGCATGACGATATTGTGACTTTCCATCAGATTCCGTCGTTCAAGACTCATCTGTGTTCACTGAAAGCCTAATGTTAAATTTATCAGCCTTTAAGCCAAGATCTAAACCCTCACTATTAAACCCTTTTCTATTACGACTCTGGATAATTTATATTACACATCCCCCCCCGCCCCCCCCCCCCCCCGACTGCTTGTACGGGGGTCAGTGAGCTTGTATGTTTACACGATGCGATGAAGTTTGGTTTAGTCACGCTATCAACAAACTCTAAAAGATTTGTCTATTATGTCATCATGCGTTAAACATTATATTCATATATATATATATAAAACTTTGCACATCCGCTATGTTGTCTCTATATTTCTTTTCATTACTAAATACGGTTTATTTAACACAAATTCCGATGAACTAACTAACGAATTCAAAAGTATCATATTTGAAAATTTGTACGTCGTAATGCTATTTAAAATAATACATTAATGCCTTCCTCGAAACACCGGCTATTATGCCTAATTAATAGCGGTAAAAATAAGGATAATGGTCTGATTTTCGAGGATGCATTTCTGCATCTGCATGAGATGCACTTGAAGATGCACTGACCAGATTGACTGAGATTTCCAGGTGTGTTTTTTTCTGATTCACCTATAGCTAGAAGTCATGCATCGTTTTTAATATTACCAGCCTTGGGAAACAATATTAATATTACTCATCATGCTCCATTAAGTTGCAATATGACAACGGCGCCAAAGCTGGTAAATTTCCTTAATATCATATCTATTCATAACAAGATACGTATCGCGTATGTTAATTATACGACATACACACTTCAGCTGTTCACATTCAGAATTCCCATATCGACCTATATTATCTCGTCAGTGTTGTACACTCACCTGGAGTGATTATAATAAGTATGCGATACCATCGGTATGTTCGATATCATCGTATATAATCTGACATGTGAATAACTGTCATATACACGTCACTTACTGCAGGGTTGACAATATTCGTTATCACCTGTCCATCTTAATTTGACCTCAAAACAACTCACGCCTCGACTCCGAAACCGTGTTAGATAGGGCCGGTAATTCTTGAAAATATTGCCCCGGAGTTTTAGGATTTACGGGTCAGTCGACTGGTCAAACCCCCCCGGAGCTATAGCTACTACTGGCTACTGTACCTGTCCACCGTTCTAGGACCTCTGGTCAGTTAATTAGAAACTGGACATTATGGCGTCATTCAGTATTGCTCCCGGTAGGGTGGGGTGGGGGGTGCACTTAAAAATGCATGGGTTTTTATTAGTATGCAGAATTCCTGTGTTTATACGGCTGTAATGTACAAGGATACTTCAACAGGGAAATGATGTTTGTACAATAAAATGAATCACTGGACATTTTGGAGAGTTAATTACAAGGGCAATTCAAACATTACGAGAGCTAGTGTCATTTAACAGCTGGATATGACATTATATAACGGTGATATTTATGGACTTGAGTTTAGTTATTCGTCAATGAATTGATTTGATTAGAAGAATGGAAACAGTTAAATTGGTATGAAACCGTTATTTTATTAGGCGAGTGTATCTGATAGATGTGATAGTTCAGTCTGGAAGGTGTAACAATTACGTTTAGGGTGATCGTAAGGGTATTAGAAGCGTTTGATGACTGTCTAGAACATTATTTGATTGGTGGTTATTTTTAGAGTTGGGAGGATGAAGCGTACGTGTGTATGCGTGTGAGTGTATTTGTTAGGGTATAGGTAAATTATGCTGACATATCACCGCAGATAAGTGAGTAACTACCTGGCCCAAAGGTAATATAGCTACTAATACCACGGTGAATGGGGAGGTTCGAACCAAAGCTAAGATATAACATAGTATTTGCATATTGATGGATTTGAGATACATTATTTTCAATGAATACGACAATAAATGATATATAAATATAATGATCGAAAACAGGCACAGACAGACATAAATAACCGATATATATATATATATATATATATATATGATATAATAATGAGATATCTTCTTAAATTTAGAAAAGGCCTTTCACTCTGTATTTGGGAGCTTCAGTTCTACAGTTATAAATGACGTCATGTAAATGAAGCAGATAGAGGGAGAGCAGTAGATATCATGAATGCGACATATTATGAATCTAAGCTTAATGAAATGCTTGCCGACACTACCTGCTATGAAGAGAGTGACATGGCTGATGAAGTTGTCCTTAAAAATCTACATAAACCGATAAAGAAATATTCAACTGAGCTTCACGATATGGAAATTGCATACCGTTATCTATTATATTCAGATTTCAACACTGGCAATTTCTATGGTTTACCTAAAATACATAAAAGTAAATCTATACTATATAGAGCAATAAAATAGTGAATATATCAAAACAGATGAACCTAACGACTTCAGATTTATTGTAGGTGGGCCCAGAAGCCCTGCGCAGACTTGGCGATTTTCTGGATATTTTACTTAAACATATTTCCATTTCTGTACCTAGTTATGTACGTGATAATATTGACTTTCTTAAACACTTATCCAGAAAATGCCAAACTTCCTACTTTTTATATCGTTGGTCTATTTACCTAATGATCTGGGAATGAAAGCTGTTAAGCATTTTATAGAAATGTCACATGACTTAATTGAAGGTAAATTCTCTGCAAATATTATTTTTATATTGGATAACAATACCTTTGACTTTAATGGAAAACACATCCGTCAGATTTAGTGATGCGCGATGGGATCTAAGGTTAGCCCTATCTACGCAACTCTAGTCGGAGGAGCTTCTATTCAATAGCATGAAGGAAAACTGTGAATATATCTCAGCAGATTATTTCAAAACAAATTGGAAAAGATATCTGGATGATTGTTTCTTAATATGGACAAACGATGACGACTCGGTTAAGAAATTCCACAGTATTCTTAATAAGCTTCACCCACCCATACAGTTTACTATTGATATGGATCATTATAGAATACCATTTCTAGACATTGAAATCATAAAGGAGGGCGTAAACGTAATTACGGATATGAACTTTAAACCCACAGATACACATCCTAAACACACCAAAGTTAACATTCGCTATAATATGGCAAGATGTGTTTGTACTTTTGTCACCGACAGCGATAGGAGAGAGAACAGACTTTCAGATTTACGGATATTTTTAAAAAACAAGGTCTTATTGACAGATGTATTGAAAGAGTTAAAGCCCTTCCACTTGAAGAATTAAGAAAATCATCTAATAAGCTTTGCAATCTATACGATAACATTACTCTCATCACCACTGATAATCTTAATAACACTAAGATTATGCCTATTGTTCATAATCACCTACCAATATTACTACAAAGTTCTACAATGAAAGCATGCTTATCTAAAAGTAATATGATCAATAGTACCAGAGAATCTTAAACAAATTTTAAATCCGTCTGTATTTATTTCTGACACACCTACATCTGTAAGCCAATGCGAAGATAAGAGATGTGGAACATGTGACCTCTTAGTTGAGGGTAATACATTTCGGTTTGAAGATGGCAGAACATTTCAGTTGCATGCTAACATGAATTGTAAAACACTTAATGTCATTTACGCCATTACTTGTACCGGTTGCAAAGAAAATTATATTGGAGAGACTGGTATGGAACTTCGATACAGGGTCACTTTACACAAACAACATATTAGGGACTCTGTCTACTAGAGTTGTGCGGGTTAGTCAGCACATCAACACCTGTGGGAAAGGTAAATTTATTATATTCCCATTTTATAAAGTTATGGTGGATGACAAACATTTCGGACAGGCAAACAAAAGAAGCCCACTTTATTAAATTGTTCAAACCTAAACAAAGCAAAAGTTAAATTGGTCGCCTAAAGCCAACCTGTATAAGTTCAAAAGTGTTTTAAGTAATTAAAATTCAACCACTACTACCACCACCACCACCACCACCACCACCACCACCACCTCCACCACCTCCACCACCACTCCACCACCTCCACCACCACCACCACCACCACGACCTCCACCACCTCCACCACC
>JAUTBT010055995.1:0-15291 GCA_032361225.1 Lepetodrilus schrolli | reverse complement strand
TGTT
This sequence comes from Lepetodrilus schrolli, assembly GCA_032361225.1. Classification (NCBI taxonomy): domain Eukaryota; kingdom Metazoa; phylum Mollusca; class Gastropoda; order Lepetellida; family Lepetodrilidae; genus Lepetodrilus; species Lepetodrilus schrolli. The sequence continues at coordinate 15,287 of JAUTBT010055995.1, read as the reverse complement.
TTATATATTGGCTATTTGGGGCAAAACGGTGTTTTACCAATGTTTATTGTCGTAAGTATTCGAAATAGAAATCACAGCTTGTCAGTTTATGGAAACCTGCAACAGCCACAGTGCTGAATGATGCAGTAAACCTGCGAGCACTTGCCAATATTTAAGAGTCTCAAACAGAATCTTCATTTATAAAAGTGGTATTACACCATGAACAGAGATCAAATCTAAAGTGATCTGTTCTCAATAAATCAACTCTTTTCCTGGTTTATGTTTACAATGTCTGTTATTGATGGTATTCAGAACAGGTGATGACTGCACAGAGACAGCACAGCACATCCATCATGATCCAGAGACAGGTTTGAGCTTGTGAACTTTGGTTACTGTGAGCTACCACTGTGCTACCACTGTGCTACCACTGTGCTACCACCCGCCACATGTGAACAAAGTGTATCTCAACATTCAACAATGGTGGCTGTTGTTCGTGAACCAAGGGAGATAACTTACAGTATGCAAACACCCATTTCACCACTAGTTTAACGTATGGCTATGGGTGGAGCTGTGATAGCAATGCGTTACTAGTACATCATTTTGTACAAGCCAGCTGTCTTGCTCCGACATGCACTCTATCCAGCTGACTTGCTCTGACATGCACCCTATCCAACTGTCTTGCTCTGACATGCACCCTATCATATATTTGTACATATTTCTTGTCATAATAGTATAATGTTGCATAATTTATTTCATTCATAGGCCTGCAGTATCCCTGCACATATAAGGACAGTGACATTACATGTATCTTACTTATAGTAGCTATATCTTACTTATAGTAGCTATATCTTACTTATAGTTCTTACTTATAGTAGCTATATACAGTGAGATTGGAACTTACCTGGCGAAGTTGTGTCTGATATTGGTTGTATCACAACCTGAAAGAAATGGATGGTGAAAAAACATTGAAATTTCAGTTGATAAACCTTCCAAGCGGACTTTTCCACCCAACTCAGTAATCTGATGAAACTGGTATTTTTTACAAGATCCTAATTAGCTCTTAAAGGATGCACTACACAAAGCCCTTTTGCAAACAGCAAGATACATGAACAATTTGAAAAAGTGAAAGAACTCATTTTCAACATCAACTATCCTTAATTACACGGAACAGATTGTAGTTGTACAACTTTGACCCTTCTATTCATCACAAATTCTTGTCTAGACATCTAGCTAGACATAAATGTCAATTTGCTGACCAATTCCTGGATGCTTTCAATGAAATGCAAGCCCAAGATTAGGAAATCAAAATGAATGTAGGAGCGACTGGGATGAAGACAAATACAAATGTTACTAATAACTCATGTAAACTATTCATACAATAGACAGCTTTCAGTATCTTGATGTAATCGGACAAGAGAATAAATTATCATCTAATTAATGGATTGCAGCTTTTCACATTCAACATGATTTTCCCATACCATACTTTATGGAAATCATGCTTTTACCCAGTATTTAAGATAGTAAATAATGAAAATTGTTATTTGCGGTGGCACACTGACCCTCTAAGCCTCGCCTGTAATCTCGGCTAATATAGAAACACAGACAGTTCTATTTATTGCCAATTCCTAGCAAATGCTCATCTAGTGTTAGTATTACCATCAATCATTTGTATCTTACAGTTTAATAATCGTGATGCCAGGATCATTGGACATTGATGGAAACGTATAAAGATTCAGATTCCCCAGCCCATTACTTTCAGGAAAGTCAGGTCTACTCACAACAGTCCGACAAATAAAACTGTGGACATGGCTAGTTTTGGAAACTCTGCTTACCGTGTCCAGTTTGGGAGGAATGGGGAACATTGGTTTATCTTCTGGTTTTCGTGGTGTATTGATTTCAGATACAGGTGTAGGGATTTTCATTTCCTGAAAGAATTTATATACATTTTATTAAATTATTTTGTTATTATTAAATTATTATTATTTTATTTAATTTTTAATTGGGGTTTAGAGTCACTTTCAAGATTCTTTCACTTATATCACGACTTGTCAGTTTAGGGCAGGTAGAAACCTGCAACATCTGTAGCGCTGAATGTTGCAGTAAACCTGCGAGCACCGGCTGGTACTGACAAGACCAAGGATGATAATTAATTACATTAAAAGCACAATTCAAGAAAAGGGGAATTTGTTGATAACATAAAACAAATAAGATATCGAAAAAGGTTTGGAGAAGATGCTCAGGGTACACCCTCACTTCTTGAGGCCATTGTTTATTTGAGACAATATGGTCTACCAGTTTGAACTTTGAGCTTATGCTTCTCAGGTGAACAAAGTTTTAAAATATTTTTTTTATATACTTACATTAAATATGTCATGGAGGCCTATTCCAGAAGAAGGGCTTTTGTTCTGAAACAAAAGCATAAAACAAATTTGAACGTGAGAATAATTTAGAACCGTTGCTATTTCAACATGGACCATCTTGCACAGATCTGACAGTTTAGGATTTGTCCACACATACAAAAGAACACGCACTGCAATGACATTTCTTCCAGGAGATAGTTACCTCGCATGGCATCAGAAGATTGAGCTTGTTCTTGTTTTGTAGGCTCCCAGGTGGCCTGTTGACCAGACCATTGGGTAAAGTGGTGGACTCTTGTAACGGTGTTGAAACGTGCTGGTTAGGAACGACCGTGGGAGAGTTACTGTTATTGCAGGATCCCAAGGAAGGCTTGAGAGCAGGCTGCTGAAACACGGGCTTGTTGGTTTTCTTGGGCGATGATACTGACGACGATGATGAGGACACAAGAGACGATAGTGGTTTGTTGACCGGCGGCTGACTAGGACTGGAGTGATGGTGTCTGGAGTGATGGGGCTGCTTGGTGTGGGAGGAGGAGGAGGAGGAGGAGGAGGAGAAGGAGGAAGAGGAGGTGGACACAGGTGAATGCTTCGGCTGAGCAGGAAGACTAGAAGACTGTTGTGAACCACTACTGGAATATTTCGAGTGTTCCTTTCGTTCCATCGCTCCACCCCCATCTGAAGACGTTCGATGCCGCTGCCCATGCTTCTCTGAACCATGGTCATGGGTCTTGCCATCCCCCAGCGATACTCTGTGCTCCCGAGACTTGTTCCTGTGTCCTCCGTGACCCGACGACCGTCCTATCCCACGTTTCGAATCCGACAACTGTGACAACGTGGTGCTGGCTTTCAGAGTGGTTAAATCTCTGGAGTCTTGACTCGACTTGGGTTCCGTTTTCAGGACACCATTCAAGGTTTTGCTTGGAGGTTGAAAGACAAACTGCTTGCTCTTGTCTGCTTGTGGAGTCACGGGTGTCGTAAGGGCTCCGACATTATTGAGACCGCCACCCATAAACTCACTGAAGTTCCCAAGAACCTTCTGGATCTGCTTGTGTGTTTCATCAGTGTGCTGAACCTGCAAGAAAAAAGTAATACTAGAAAAAATGTTTTAATCTGCTGGAACATTTCCAGACCCGTTTCAAAAGAGACAAATAATTAACTGTCCTAGGCCAAGCAGGAATTAAGAAGACTGTATCAAGTTTACCAAAATAAAAAGAATACTTCACTATTTGGATTGAAGGATTGTATATGGCCATCTTTATTATGTAAATAGGCATTAGATATATCAAATATGTTATAAAATTTAATTTCCACAATCATTCCCAACTTATTGAATTGTACAAATTGTGAAAACTGTACAAAAGTGAAACATCTCACACAGTATTGATCAATGTATCAATAAATATCAGCAAAGTAGTTTCACTGTGGAAAACCAAATCTGCAAATGTCAAACCAGCACTTCATGCTTTGTCTTTGATGGAAATGTGCGATATGGAAATCTGAATACTAAACATACAGGAGATCAATAAACGAAGTGCATCTCGCTCCATTATACATCTGTGCACTTATCACCACTACTGATAAAGCCGGCAGATACTGTTTGGGTAAAAGGGATAAGTCAATATTTACGATGGAAATGACCCATTGTAAAGCAATTTTAGAGCACATCTAAGAAAAATAATTGGTCAATCAGTCTGAATATTATATTAAGTAGAGCTCAACCTTTTACAGACAAATATATTCAATGTGGAGAGATAATAGGAGTTGATGGGATATGAGATGGGACATAAAAATGATTAATATATTATAAAGCCACTGGCATAGTTGATTCTGTGTTGTATACGTGAAGCCTGTCCAAGCCTCTATGTACAAATAAATGCCTTACCTTGCTAGGTTCGTCAAAGAGAGGCAGTTGTGCGGATTCAGAAGAAGCAGGCTTTGCCATGGTGGCTCGCTCGCGTTGAGCTTTTTCTCGTAAACGATCCATGTCATATCTGTAAAACGAGAGATAGAAACAAAGATTTTAAAATAATTTGACACCAACTTGTCATTTCTGTAAAACAAGACATAAATAATATTTCAACATAATTTCTGCATATGCACGATGCTAGGGACACAAACGGGACTGTATCTATACTCAACAACAAAAGTTTATCAAATGTTAAAAGAAGTGGCCTAACATTTATGAATTAATCTATTTTTATTAATTAGTATTCACATTTGAAATGTTAACCGTGTATAAACAACATAAACTCATAAAAATATGTTACATGTACTTTAAATTGGAACGTAGTCAGTCTTCGTTTGGAGAATCAGATATCAAGAATTTGAATTTGTCACTATCTTGTACGACGTCCATTTGCACGAATAACGGCAGTACAGCACCGCCGCATGCTGTTGGTAAGTTGGTTTATCTCATGTACCGTAGCGTTGTTCCACTCCTTTAAAGGTCAAGTTCAAGGTCACAAACATCGGTAATGTCGGGGTGATTTTCTCAAACCCTTCTACCCAAGATGTTCCATGCATGTTCTATCGGAGAAAGGTCGGGTGATCTCGCTGGCCAGTCTAGCACCTGGACATTGCTTCTCTGCAAGAGGTCGGTAGTGATTCGAGCGGTGTGTGGACGGGCGTCGTCTTGTTGGAACAGGAATCCAGGATGGCGTTGAATGAATGCCAAAACGACAGGTCTGATAATTTGATCACAATATCGTTGCACATTGAGATTGCCATTAACGATTACTTGATCCGTTTTCCCATTTCCATAAATTCCCGCCCAAATGATGACACTACCATCGCCATATCTGTCTCCCTCCACGACGTGATCAGTGTCATGTCGTTCACCGCGTCTATGCCATGCATGCTTTCTGCCGCCTGCAAACTGAACACGGAACCTTGCTTTGCCAGTGAAGAGAGTTTCATTCCATCGTCTGAGACGCCATTGTTGATGAATTCTTGTCTAAAACGTGCTGCCATGTGACGTTGATTCAGGGGACATAACCCAGCTGCGTGCAAGCGGGTACGCAGTTTGTGGATGTATTGTTGTCCCTGTAGCTTGCTGCAAGTCCCTTGCTAAACGTGTAGCAGCCCTGAATCTGTTACGTAGTGATGACGTCACGAAAAACCAATCTTCCCTTGGTGTCGTGGAGCGTGGACGACCAGAACGGGGTCTGTCTCCGACTGCGCCAGTGTGCTGTACACGGTTTGCCAGACGTGCTATTGTTGTGTAATGCACATTAAAATTGTGTGCGACGTCTCTAATGGTTTTTACGTTCTGCACGTGCACCGACGGCAAAATGAGCCAAAATGTTCAACGTGTTTATGTTCATGAACCATTACCTTAACAATAGGACGGCCAGGTTTTATTTTCAACTTATTCCATCACGGCAAATTTAGACATGTTAACATATATTTGCTGAACTTTTGTTGTTGAGTATACTTTAAACCTTTCATAATTAAATGTATTCAGGAATAGCCTTGCCAGTGGCAAATGCAAGCACATCAACACCAGCATGATTAACAATGCAGATTAGATCTTTGCTGGACAATAAGCCATAGTAATGCTGCACATTTGATCAGGTTAATCAATACCATAAGAATGAATTAACCTTAACAACAATGATATATAATGCCAACCATTCACAATTATACAGAATTATATTACAATATATCACTTAACTCTCTCCATGCTGGAGACAACCAGAGATGCCCTGAATAGCAGTGCCTATGTCTAATCCAACAGGGAGAGGGTTAATGAATCCTCCTAAATTTCTATATTTTCTACCTAAGTACAACAGCACAATAAAAGCATCATGCATAAGTAATGAGAAATTTAAAGGGCCTCGGAAGAGAATCTTTATGTGTATAAAATACAAATACAAATACGTGATATTACACCCTAAACAGTGATAACATTTTATATAAAAAAAAATAACCAGCTCCCGGTTTGTTTATGTTTACTTTGCAGGATGTTATTGTCAGTATGCAAAACAAACGAGGCAGAGTTCATGACATGATCAGATGACATCACCTTCAGTAATCTCGTACTGTATACATGCATATCACTATTTTCAAAACAGGAAAAGTTTATATTAATGGTTTAGGCTATAGTTATTTAATTTCCTTGTTGACAGATCCGCCAACGCGATTTTTTCAACTTTAGAAAATAAAAATAATACTTTTTATTATATTCCGCCAACAGTGTACTAACCTTTATAAAATTATAATAATAAATGGTGAAGGAACAAGTCGTATAGACCAGGACCAAAGACAGGCAGACAATGGTTGACACCAAGTTGAAGCCAATTTGATTGCTTACTGGTAAATATGTATAACAAAAGTCTAGTTATGATAATTACTACTATTGGCAAGCAGTACTTTGAAATATAATTGTGCATTGTGACCAATTTGTGTGTACTGGTGTTAATAACAATTATTGACAATTATTTTAATCCATTATATTTGTTTTCTGTCAACTGACTCAAATGAATAGATTAGTGTATATCCAACTTTAACATACTGAATTATCAGGCTATTAATAGGAAGAGGGGGCGGGTGGTAGCGCAGTGGTAGAACATTGGACTTCGGATCCAAAGGTTCCAGGTTCAAATCCTGCCCCGGGGGCCCGGCATCAATGTTCGCGAAAGTTGCCTTTCTGACGTGATATTGATAGGATGTGATGTCTGTAGAATGGAAATGCAGTTATCATCCTTGGTCTAGTCAGTACCAGCTGGTGCTCGCAGGTTTACTGCAACATTCAGCACTACGGATGTTGCTGATTTCCTCCTGCCCTAAACTGACAAGTTGTGATATAAGTGAAAGAATCTTGAAAGTGACTCTAAACCCCAATTAAAAACAAACACAAATTAAATAAATAGTATTAAGAGTGCAAACTTCTTGTGTACACAATGTATTGGTACACAAGGGAAATATATTGCTCAATGTCAATCAGTAGTGTAAAGTTGTAACTGCAATAACGAAACGACAAGAGAAAGCGCCATAAAATTACAGCAGTATAACATCTTCAGTACTTCTATTACTTGACAAAGTCATTAACAAGCTACCAGTCGTGAGAGTAAATACAGTCTTATCACCATTTGTCAATAATACAAATACGTAGTCATAATATGAATAATATATCAAACTATTACTGACTTAAGTAAATATCAACTGCACAGCAGTAGTGTCCTGCCATCAAAACCATACTCTCCAGTGCAACTGCTTCCAAGCCTCTGTGTACAGTTGCACCAGCTGCACAGAGATACAATCAAGTTTAATCCATATCCCTGGTATGACCACAATAACGTGGGTCAAGAGGATTATGCAAGGATTACAAGAGGATTGCAAATCAATGCATTGTCTGAACTCGGTGAACATGTCATCAGTAATTTCACGTAGTGGGCTAGTGTCTAAAATGTTCCAGATATTTCACCTGTATTCTACTGGTATTTGTAGAACATCACAATCAGTAATTTCAGGAAAATGTGCTTTACAAAAGATATATTTTAGATACCAATTTTACACTCTTCAAATCTATACATATACATAACAATATGCATAAATAATATTAAATATAGCCACCACTGTACTAATTCAATTCCATATCTGTTGCCATGGTGGCCATAGTTATGCACATGCCACATGCGTGACATTGGCATTTCCAGTAAACTATATTTGAATATTGTCAAATAAGTGACAGAGCATTTTGATTATTCATCTAGAATGTAGATTGCTGTTTAGTTTGCTCATTATCTTGCTGGATGTCCATCACCAAAAGTTCAGTGTGGTTGCTGCAACAGCTGCAGATACAGGACCAGCTCTCTAAACATGGGTCATCTTCCTGGCGTATACAGGAATCATGACAATAGAGCGCATACAGGAATCATGACAATACAGCGCATACAGGAATCATGACAATACAGCGCATACAGGAATCATGACAATACAGCAAGCCAGCAGTGTTATCTACATCAGTACCGTCTCTATGACATGTATGTGACATGTACAACTGCTGCTACAGGTGTACCCGATATCGTGCACAGCCATCCAGACATGCAGATTCATTTCCTTTACAAGTTTGATTCATTCAAATTCAAGAAACACTTTCAACTATGATAACCTCAGAGCTGTGTGGTTTTTTTATTTAAACATACTGTATTTTATTCGACTGAAAAGGATTGGAAAAAAGTTCCGCTCCTGTGTGTATTGCCATATCATATTGCATTGCAATATATTGTGATACAGAAGCATATATTGTGGTGTGTAAAATGAAACAGGGTCTAAACATACCACTCTTTTTTTATAATTAATTTTTAAATACATTTTTTTTTTAGATATCTGACATAGAAAGTCATGCAGATGCTAGTTTTGGGGCATTATTCTAGATCACCTGTGACATTACTACTATTACTGAATGCAAATTGAAGTAGTCCTTGAACTTTTAGTCGTAGTAAATCATGCAATAGTACTAGTATATTATGTATTAGTCTCGTGCCTTACACTGTTCCAGGTTTCCATCTAATTATTACGTAAGTATATTTCTCGGTGGGAGTAGAACCAGTAACAACTGTGCTACAGGAAGATCCACAAACCAAGGCTGATATAGAAAAACCCAGAATTTCTAATTGTACACTATTTATTGATATAAATCATCATTTTCCCTACATTTGTCTGAAAAATGTCAATGTCAACACAATAAGTGAATAAAAACCTACATGATTATTTGAAATTGGAGGCACCAAGTTATACATCCATTAAAGGCACTTATTTTTTATGCGAGATATTTTTGCTGCAAAACTGATCTGACAAAAGTAAGCTTATTATGAAATAGTGTAGTTCATCTGTAGTGAGAAATGTGGAATTTCTATTGATCACTATTTCAAATATTTTGTTTCTTTATTCAATCTTGTTTTTCTCTGCAGACACCATATAGTCTAATATTTTACATGTTTTATACGAATTGGAAATTGCCTATAAATCAAAAATATATTTACTAAGCATGTCAAATAGTTTCATTTACAACATGCCAAAGACATTTTTCACATACTGTTTCAATATTTTGATCCAGAGTTCAGTGAATCATTTCACGATTAATATTATATGTTGATGCTATACTAGCAAAGATTACCTACAACAAACTATCCTTAAATATCATGTCAAAATAATGTTACATATATATATATCGGTATACTTAATTGAGTGAGTTGTTTTATGTTGCAGTGGGAATCTTTCACTCATACGCAACGATGCATATATTATCGCTAAAATAACATCATAAAATTTACAAATGGCTGTATTTCACGACAAAGACAATAAACGACCAAAATGTGGCACACGTGGCAACCAACAAAATCAACGGCAATTGATAGCGAGTTTTGTTTGTTGCTCAATGTTACCAACAAGATTACACAAGAATTATTTATCTTCAATTTGTCATAGCTGGTGAGCTTCATACTTCATTACTGTTTATACCAAGTCATAAAAGGACTTATTTGTTGGTTAATTATTGGTTAATGTTTTGGGAGGGGATTTTTTTTATTTTTAGTTGGGGTTTACAATTTAGAGCTGCATTCAAGATTCTTTCAATGAAATCACGGCTTGTCAGTTTAGGGCAGGAGGAAACCTGCAGCATCCATAGCGCTGATTGTTGCAGTAAACCTGTGAGCACAGCCTGGTACTGACGGAACAAGGATGATAACTTCATTGTCATGGTACAGACAGCACATTCTATCACGATCATGCCAGGAAGGTAACTTTCACAAACATGGATCCAAGGGGACTTGAACCCCGGAGCCAAGGCTCCAAAGTCCAATGTTCTACCATTGCTATACCCTGGTTGTGTTGAAATTTTAAACAGTTTTGAAAATAGTGTAGCCCTAATATCATGGATTTGGCGCAATATAAATGTGCATATTATTATTATTATTATTATTATTATTTCATTATTATTATTATTTCTAGAATACTATTTAAATATCAATCCATGATGCTATATATGCTATTTCTAAAACAAACAAACCATTGCATGTAACACGGACTGTATTGACTTTGCTGTATAGTTTTATAATAGTACAACATATATTTCATTTCAAATAGATCGTGTCAACATATAGGTGACCTGTTGACACTGACAGATAATTATTTATATATTACATAAAAACAATAGACAAATCTAATAATAAATTAGTCAAAAACTACAAGGTTTCTTTTACACGTACTACAAATAATATTGAACTGTTGCCAGATATGTTAGTGTAGGTGTTATCCAACTTCATTTACTGCTTGCATTCATTAGACTTCAGAGCATAAATATCCTTCATTTTTTACTATGATACCTTCATAAAGTTCGGAGGACCGACTACCTTCATAATGAACTAATTTCTAATTAAGATAGAACTAGACAGCTGCCTGGAACAGAGATGATACTATATTGATCCAGGTTGTCACTCAATCTACAACTGACCTAGAATGTATTACTATTAATTTCATCAGAGGTAAACAACACACAGAGAGATTGACAAAGATAATGGCTTGTCAATGGAATAAAGTGCATGTCAGAGTTAATTAATCGGCGAAAATACCGACACTGCAACCAGACACTGCGACCAACTGGAAACACATAATTTGTATATTTAGTATATTTTCAATAATATAGAAATACACAGAATGTAGAACAACTACCGTACTATCAGTATAATTTGGTTGTGTTGTCTAATCAATGACAGAAACTTCCCTTTAAAACTTACTGGCCTGAACAGTGATACAAATAACAAATGTTTACAAAAAAACATGAATTTCTACCAGTCCATTTCTATCCATGCCATCTTGCTCTCCATTGGGAATGTGTGTATTCAGTTTCAACATTGATGGCAATCTTGCAAATTAAACAACCATTATGTGATTGTCAATAATAAATATATTTGTATTTCATGAATTCTGAACGTAAATCAAGTGTTATCACAGTTTGTTGACATATCTCATGGTCAGATTTATTTTACCTGAAAATATGTACATTTGATTTGTCAACACAAGTATATTGGGCAATAAGATACATTTTCCACATGCCCCACTGGTTTTCAATATTTCCATATTTTTTGTTTCATTTCCACATCTTACAAATTGCTACGGAAAATAGGACACTTCAGGTTTGACAGTAACATGTAATAATGTATGACCTCCCATTGGCATCAATAAGCACTTGGCATATCCTGCCCCTCATTCCTCGTGAAATATTCCCACTGCTACGAAAAGCACTAATTCATCATCATCATTCCTCTTGGAACAAACCACATTCAGATGTTGGAGACTTGTTGTCCTCTTACACACGTCATAGTGCATCTATCAAATACATACCTCCAGTGTTGGAGCTTCAACAGTACAGTGTCTAACAATTATGTTATAGTTAATTATAGTTCCTCAAGTTCGTGATGATCTGACGATCACATTGGCTAATCATGTCGATCGTAACTCTTTGCATGGGTCATATCCTACGGGTACTGTAACATGTGTGTACCAAATAGGCATAACCATATATGGATGCATAGCACCTGTGCCTGATGGCATTCATGTTTTGGGGCCACTCCATTGATGTATACCATGTATGTATGGTGAATTGCCAATACTCTTTATCCAATTTGAGTGCACACCACCTATGTGTGATAGCATTCATTGTATTAGTGAATAGGCAGCACTCGTTATACAATGTGGGTTACACCACCTGTATCCATCTACAGGGGTTGGGGAAGGCATGTTAGTCAATAGACCATACTTCATAGGACACCGGTATCCAGTAGGTGACTGCATCCAGTTGTTAGCAAGTGTACTTACAGGCAATACTCAATTGCTGCTTACTGCCTGTGCCCATATTAGGTCATACTCTAAGGCGCATACAACTGTAAGTTGATAATAACAACTTGACAGAATGACATATACGAGAGTGACATATACACTGGTCTCAATGGCTTTCTACAGTCCAGCATGGCAACTTCTACACACACCACATTGATTATCTGGATAATGTCCGACAGAATATCTCTTTAGCAAGTAAATGATTTATTTGGGGATTAACAATAACATCAGAATCTAAAGTATTTCCAGTGATACCAGTAATTGCACAGATGACACATGGGATGATCTGCAAAATAGCATATGTACAGACACCACACCTCACCACTATACCACATTGTATATACTGCACCTCACCCCTATATCACCATGTCAGGCCTCAAAGTTACCAAATTTTCTAAGGAGCCATTTGGCTCATGTAGATCCAGAAACACTTACAATAAGTGAAATACTGGTTGCCAAATGCAAAATTAGGTTGCCATGGCTCCCAAATTAATCGCTAAATTGAGCCCTGCATGTAGACATCAAACCTCACCCCTAGGTACCACCTTGTAGATACTGCACATCACCCCTATACCACCTTGTAGACATCAAACCTCAAGCAAGCTCCGACATTCACACAAGTTTAACCAGCACTTTCAAATAAACTATATTAGCATTCTGCTACTGAAATCTACAAAACGAAGAAGATTTTCTACTAACTACAAGTCAGATTGACAGAAATTGAAACCATAATGTCCAATAACCTGTCTAGACTCTTTGATGAATGTCACAAATGAAATCAATCATATTAGATATAAAAACTGAGTAGAGCGCTGATCAAGCAACATTGTACAATGTCGGTAATCAGCACTTTTGGTTATAATTCATACAAGATATGCAACATACTGATAATCAATAAGGTGTCACAGACCGCCAGCACGCAGAGTGAATCTGTACTGATAGAAATACTAAAGCCTACTGCACAATTACAGATATTTATACTACAACAACACTATATGCATTAACGAAATAATGGATGTCATGGTGATAAACAAGTTGACATATGGACATAGAGAATACACTTATTCAGTTATGTATATTGTGGACATAGATAATTGATGATATAAATTGTGTGAAAAGATGTGCTTTAATTTGTATTTATAAAACGACGGCTCCTCCAACATGTAAAAGTTTCCTTTTTGATTCTGAACAAAAATGAATACTGTCCACCATGTTTGTTAGCATCATTCAATGATTAACATTCTACTTGCTGGAGTCAACACGAGATGCCCTACATAACAATAGTTAATTCGGCCAAAGGATAAGCATTCATACCAGGTGTCATAATCTTTATTAACCTTCTTCATACAGTAGTCAACATGAGATGCCTTGTAGACCATAGAAAAAGAATACTCATTATTGTCAATTTGTCGCCAAAATTAATATTAATATCTTCAACAGTGGCAATGTGTACCAGAAGGCTGGTGGCTTTTATGCACATATAACAATGATGTTTGTTTGACAGCTTAGTTTTTCATTTCCTGGAATGCTGGGCTGTTTCTTAGTTCCTTCGTGCTGTACAATATATGCAAGGTATTGGCAGAGCACTGTGACCAGACGGGGATAAATCTTGTCTCACTGCTACTTCACCTTATAGCACTGATGCCATCAAATGTCAATTTGTAGGGATGACATTGATACCTAACAATTACTATCCCACATCATACTCAATGTGCAACATAAAAATGATAGAAAAGACTCTTCAGTGCATGGTCTTGTTCTAATTACTTGGTAAATATTAACAATGATGCATACAATGGCCGTAACAATGTCTTGTGACCAGTGTTCGTAAAATATGTCAGATTCATTGGTAGTTTCATTGGTAGTTTCATTGGTAGTTTCATTGGTAGTTTCATTGGTAGATTCATTGAAGGACCAGACTTTTTTTTGTAATTGCTGGTCCTTTCGGTCTGGAGTTTTTATGACCAGCATAATAACCTAACTACGGAAGTTTTGGTGAAGGACCAGGAATTTTCAAGCGTATTTTTGAGATTTTGTGAACACTGGTTGTGACTTGTCTTCCAAGGATGCCAACGAGGTTCAGACATCACAAATCTATTCTAACAGAATCCTGTTGATCCTGGGATTCAAACATGAATTGTCTGGGCAAATCCAACACTCTACTAACTCAACCAAAGGGGTTGAGATCAGTAGGAGACATTTATATTGGATACTGCTACAATATCATGACTACATCAGAATGGTAACTTCTGCAGATGTTGATGGCTAGCCCATGGGATGCATTTGAACTTGGAACCTTTGGTTCTGCAGTCCAACCAACTGCCACTGTGCTGAAAGCTGGCCATGTCCGGTGAATGGAACAAGCATGGTAGTGGCAGCAATGAAGGAGAGTGAGGTCATGTTGGTTGGTATTTTAATGTACTTTTACGACTTGCAGCGATCTGATAATAATCTCGCTGGATGAGTATGTGCAACAGCTGGCAAAGTTAATACTAACAGTTAATTTCCAGTTCATCCACACACATTGGAATTGACACCATATAAGGGAAGTCTCCGTCATAGTAGGCACCATCGTCATGGTCACCATCGTCATGGTCACCATCGTCATGGTCACCATCGTGCAGGACAAACTGGGGCCACGTGCTGGGGTTTATTGCACATGGGACAAACACTGGGTAGAAAGTGACAATCACAGACAAATATGGGTACAAATCCAATGAAAGCTAACCATGTAAGAGGTCTTATTATGGGGAGATACAAAGCAATGTTGCAGAATTTGTGACATTAGGATAAACTATGGTAATACTGTATACCAGGAGATTTTTGAGGTTGGCAAATTTAGAGGTTAAAGGACTGAAGTGGTTTCGCGGATTGCTATTTTCGAGGATGCCTGTCTAGCATTTAAATAAAATATTTGGTAGATATAGTCTTAACGGTAGTGGTTATTATATATCTACCTCCTGATCGTCACATGCTGGATGCGAGTATCCATACAAGTTACAACGATGTGATAATTCCTATCCATACATGTACGCTTAGTTTCAAATAAGCACATAGTTGTAAGAAATTAAGCTGGTTGTAGTCCTGCAAATCCAGTGTCAACATACTGCG
>JAUTBT010055984.1:0-15291 GCA_032361225.1 Lepetodrilus schrolli | reverse complement strand
TATCCAAATGTGTACATTCAGCACATTCACAATGGACAACTTCACATTGGCATTCTAAATGGACATACTTCCACAACTTTCGCGATTATTGATGCCGGGCTCCCGGAACGGAATTTGAACCTGGAACCTTGGCTCCGAAGTCCAAACGTTCTACCATTGCGCTTACCACCCGACATTTGCGTTATCGGCATCTATTACATGTATATGAATAATGCAAACGTTTGTGTATTTGTTTTATTGTATTGACAGTGAATATATTACATATGCTATCTAAAGTCGACATTTTTTAATTGATAGGAAGTAAATATTATGGATGGTCTATGCGGTTACTATCCGTGCACTGCACTGTATGTATGTATGTATGTATGTATGTATGTATGTATGTATGTATGTATGTATGTATGCATGTATGTGTAATACCGTGTGATGATTGTCAAGCACAATACAATAGTCTTCCGTTTTCAAGGTATCAGTGTTGTTACCAAAATTAAATTACTAGTATGCCAGTACATTTTATATCAAGTTCCAACAGGTTTTGCTACTTTAGTTATTCTAATTTGGTTCAAGGTATATATATGGAGCTTCGTTTGCACTGGGGAAATGTTTCTTTTCGTGGTATCAGCACGGACAAGTTTTATTGATTAATTACTAATAAGTATTTATATCTGTTGGCTGGACCTCTGCCGAAATGTTATTATTAATTCGGAGAATGTGAATAGATTGTGATAACCATGTCAAGTGTATCGTGATAATTTTTATAATTTTTATACAATTGTTAAACTTGCATCATGTAAATTAACTTCTGGTGAATGTCAGTGTGGAATGTATGCATATGATATTATCAAATATGTAGGCCCCTACTTATGCAGTGTAGTATTAATCTGGATGAAAGAAATGCATGTTTTCGAACGCTTGTGTGATATTATTGATGTTGAAAGTTGTGTATAATTATGTGAACATTAAGATGAATTTATTCTGCAAATCTCACTTGACGAAATGCCCTCATATTTTGATGAAATGCCAGCTGATTATTAAGATAGTTTCTCATTTTCAGTTTCTCTCAGAATGCAAACATCTACTATTAACGTATATGTAATATTGTACTTATATGTAATATGATGTTATAATATATTCTGTATGTCTTCAATCCTGGAGGAAATAAATCATCTCTCTCATTGTAATAGCCCCCAAATGTGATCGATTTATTCTTTTTGTTCTACATGTATTAATAATGCGGTTAAACTAATGTTTAACTTTTCTACTCGATAAAAGTTTGTGTGAAATGAAGTTTGTTGAAATAACTTTACAAAAATGTATTATTGTTATTATCTAAGCTGAGATATATATCAATTAAGGAGTAATATGATATCACGCGTTGAACAGCTTCTTAGAAAGCCTGATAAAAGTTGTAAATGCATATGCTTGCCGAATTGCAGCTCACTAACGTTATCCCTCTTCCATAATTGTTGGGAGAGGGATAGATCTTGCCTTATAATACTAGTACAATACAGTCATAGCCATTTGACTATGTACTTCATGACAAGACGAATTTTCACCTGACACTATACACATTTTTTTTACGAATTTCTTGTGTAATGTCTAGTCCAGGCCCCGAGATTACGAAACTTTTCTGAGTACGATTTCATGCTCAACTCAAAAGTTTTGTTCACAAATCCTTATATCAAATTTGAGATTGAGCATGAAATCATACTCAAAAGGTTTCGTAATCTCGGGAACAGATGTCATGTATTTAACTGGCAAAATCTGCGAACTTTTATCACATTTAGGTGAGAGAGAGAGAGAGAGAGAGAGAGAGATACACACACACACAAAACACACACAAAACACACACACACACACACACATGTATATGTATTGTATAATCATCATTTCTCATAATAATACTAACATTTTATGCTGTACTATGTATTTTTATTGCGAGATGAGGCGTTAATAAAATATCTGTCTGTCTGTATGTATGTCAGTAACTTTACAAAGTGTTGTATTCAAATTTAAGTAATGATGACTATTCAGTTATTCGAGTTAAAGAGAAGGAGATGTTTGACGGTAAATACATGTTTTATTCTAAATGTATTCATTTCGCTGAAGGGTACCATTTATAATTACCTATATAGTAGATAGGTGAAACTATTTCTGAAGGTAAAACCTCTAAATGACATCTATGCCAGGAGAATAGAATGCAATTTGCATTATATTCTCAAATTGTGAGATATGCGGGATGGCACGAATGCCTTTAAAATACATGTACTGGCATTTGCTCAATACCGACAATGATTCAAACGTTCGTCGTCCTACCATTCTTTAATACAACATTGCATAAATGCATACAGTCATTAAGATGGTCATGCTTGATATCTAACCCTCACCCCGCTACCTTCTTGTACATACGTAGAGTGCTACCCTGGGCCTCCGAGACCCGGATGTTCTGTTATTATTCCTGCACACATCTATTGTATGTGATCAAGTAAAGTATAGAAACCACTTCAGTCATCCGTGTTAATTCATTAATTCATGGAGAAATCTAACGGACATTGTTGAAGCTAAAAATAAATCGAATATATTTTTTTCATATAATATTTAGTTTACCGTTATATACTTTTTTTTGAGTGTCGTGATCATCAACATCTGCGGTTTTCTTGCTTTCATGGTCTTACTCTAACCCGAACAGATAATCATACATGTACAAGTCACGTTGATTGTTAGCAGTAAACTCGGGTTGAACCGCTCGTTTGAATGTATAGTGCCGACTAATCTCAGACCATTGCATATTTACTCATGCATTAGTGTCAATGGCGTGATCGGTGAAGATTTTGTAATATTTATCTTTGGCCTATAATAGAACGGATGAACCTCTGTGCGTTCCTTAATTCTTTCCCAATATAGTGAATGCAGTTCCGTGGATAACTTCATCCCTTATGTGTGCTGGACATTTTCACACCGTACTATGGATGGCATCAAATGTTCGTCAATTATTAAGTTTCGCCTGGAAACACAAGCTGCCAATGACCGCCAACTTGTCTCCTGCACCAGGAGGTCCAGGAATCGTGTTCAGACGATGGACTTTGCAATAGTAAAGAATTGTATATTTGGCTCCAGTTGGATCCACCACAATTTGTTTTAGATGACCATGCCTATTTATAATAATTAAATCAGATTCGAAACTGACGCTCAGATATGTCTCTGTTGGGCAAAATAATGTCAAAATAGCGAAACGTCGTCTGAATATAATGGTTTCTGATTGTCATGTTTATATAATATGTTAATCAGAACTCATATCTTTGTATCATATCTTTATCGGCTTTTAATTCATAATCTGATTTACAATTAATCTGCAACTAACGATGGTATTTTGTGTAATGTATAACTTCAGCACATACACACTTCCGCACTACGAGTGGCATTGGCCATATTTTTCCAGAGAATCCTGTAGAATAATATGATGGTGGAGAGGGACACTTGACCCATTGATCTCCATATTATTATTATTAATAATATTATTATACACATTTATATAGCGCAAATATCCAGAATAACTGCTCAAATGCGCTTTGGGGGAAATGGGTGAACAAAGAGCATCTGTATACACAGTACTAAAGAAGTGAGTTTTTCTGGGGTTTTTCCTGAAATGTCAAAGTTTGACTATTTCACGGATGTTTTGTGGTAGGTTGTTCCATAGGAATGGACTTGCAGCCTGGAATGACCGATCTCCAAATGAATGTGTACGAGTCTTCACGTGGGCATCGCATGACCTGAGACTCCTGGAGGGTTGGTATGACTTTTTGAGTTCATATAGGTAGTCTGGTGCTAGATCATGAAGAGACTTGAAAACAAGAACGAGAATTTTAAACTCTACTCGTTTGGATATTGGTCTGTTGAACAGGATGTCTGGGAGTCCATAGAGCAGGGCATTGCAGTAATCCAATCGGGAAGTTACTTATACATTTTAAGATGTTGCCTATATATGTATGTTCGGATCAGGCTGATGTTTTGGATGTGATAGTAAGAACGTTTGCATAGTGTTTTAACGTGCTTGTTGAGGTAAATCTTAACATTTATAGTTGAATCTGCGCAGTGGTTTGTGAAACATTATCATCGTCAGAGCATCAGATTCAGAATCAATACCGGAATCATATTCGCACTGTTCAGATTGTACGTATTCTGAAAACTCTTCCTCTTACTCCTCTGATACTGATTCAAAATCCAGATGTGCATCAACACTAGTTGTTTCTGGCCATTCTGACTAAGTGTTGTTTAGTCAGTGCGGACTCATGGCTACTCAGGGCTGGTCCTGTATATATAGAGCTGCTACTAAACTTGGAACATATGTCGGGGCCTTTCTGTAAATACCTGTTACTACTTTTCCCCTAACATTATTTATTAAATTGCACGCGGTAGATTGTGTCTAATATTCTTTTTAAGGATTGCATAGAATATCAGGTCGAATGCTTCAATTGCTAACAAATTACACAAGTTTGAATGGAACACCGGACCTTAAAGGCCCCAGGTAGCGGGGTGAGGGTTAATACACTAGCCTATGGAATTTGCTCATGTCAACCCACTAGACATTATTAGTCCTTAAAGCAAGTCGATTCTGGCGTAATTCCTTAAATGACATTCTAAGAGACTATTGCATTACTTAAAACTATTTTCAATATAAAGAAATTAAATTTCATTGAAGCAACCTCTTTTTAGCTCACCAAGCCTTCGAGGATAATAATTTGAAAAATGGGGAAAATAATATGTCAGAGAGAGAGAAAGTGACACACACACACGAATACATAAAAGTGGTGTATTTTGTAGAATTGCGCTGATAAAATATTTTAGATATATCTACTATTAACAAAATAATTCTGTGCAGAATCAATTACGGAATTATTCACTTGTTTATACTTGTATTATGCATATACGAGTAATTTTAGAACAGATTCATTTGATCTAGATATGCGTGTATTGTCCAGCAGAATAGAATAGCATATTGCTTATTTAGTATATCCTCGAGTGCCATCAATCATTTATGAAAGCAGATGACTTTGTTCGTAAGTACAGTCCATTCTGTTTATGCGTTATTCGTAATTTACAATGATGCAGCATGTTCTACTATAGCATTAATTCATTCCACACATATCGTTTGAAAACAGCTGAAATTTGTAGTTTTACCGATATTTCTAGAATTTGTTTTCGAATGGTCTACATGGCAAGTCCGTATTAATGATTATAGAACATCTCTCGTTATAACTCGATAAATCCGTAAAACACGAATTATCGAAAATAGATCTCGTTCGAAAACTGATAACCGGACTATATAACACATGCAGAGATCACGATGCCAACCCGTGAAGATTTATCATGACAAGGAAAAGCTTGAAACGCCGTTAATCCCACAATGGCTTGCGCTATAATATTATAACATTGAATTCCATATGTGGACATTGATGTTTGACGTAGAAGTAGATGATAATAATTGAATATGCATAATTATTATTTTAGTTATATTGTGATTATTTTGTATTCATTACACGAAGGTATTGCCAACGTTATATTCCAGACGTTAATTTGACATGAGGGATCACAAAACCAGTGTTGCTTACATTCAAGTAGCACAATATATTTCAAATCATCCATAAAATGTTTCTTTAAAGATGCGGTTTTTATTTTACTTTATGCTATTGAATATTCTATTATCACATACGCACTTTACCTCCGCTCACAGCTAAATAGTGATTTTACTTCACTATCCACTGCACATGGCTAATAGTATTTTTCATGACTGTTTGTTAAATGATGAAGTACAAGTAAGTGATAATGGCTTTATAGTAAGCTTTGTTTTTAGTGACAATTCATGTGAGTGCACGCCATTAGGATAACCCATGTCATTCGTAAACGTTAGCGCATTAGACATAGGCTACTAAACATTTTAGAATTACATTAGATCTAAATAAAACATAAGACCGTGAAACAGCATATCCCAAATGCTAATTTTATTACACATTCACACCAAAACTGAAGCTAGAAAAAATAGCTCGAATATATCATTCCGGAGACTTGCCGTTATTTAAATGAGTAAAGCTAAATAATGTATTGTCTGTTTATAAATGAATAAATGATTGATTGCATTCCCATACGCTTTTGAAATGTACTAAATTTAGGCTACTTTTGAAGATCATAACAACATGTCTATACGCATTCTACCATTATGTTTCATTAATGAGAATTCTAAAATTATATCAAATACTTGAAGAAAAATAGTAATGATAAAAGAAGTAATGTCATAATCATTGCATTAACTACATTTCTATGAGTTATACTAGGAATCATACTAAAACAGTACCAGGAGAAGACATGCGAAAATAAGGTATACGAATACCGTTTGGAGAACTAATGTTTAAGAAATATGCTTACCTGTTCTTTACTTCCTTTAGCAAAGCGCTAAGGCCTTCTTTGAAGTTCAAATGGACGAAGAACGAATCACGAATCCTTTATATGAGGACCTCGTTTCTAGTGGCACGTGCTAACTCTTAAGTGTGGAGCGTTTGCGGGGGATGTGTGACGGCTGTGACAGTTGCTATAGCCAATGGAACCTTGTGGCATATGCTATTGGCTGCTAGCAATTGGAGATTTGTTGGTAAAAATCAGATCACTGACATATAGGTCCGAAAACTCTGTCATGAAATATTGACTCCTTCGTGTTGTTCAAAAGACAATAGCCCCGAACATGCGTTATTTAAGATAAGAATTATCTATTTATCACAGTTTTGGGGTATCCATGTTTAGGGGTTACGATAAGTTCCACCGATGTCTGCTGAAGAGAACGGTCGCTAGCAACTGGCGGTATCGAGACTGCCCTGCAATAGTGTTTGTTTTATGTACAGAGGGAAGGTGGTTCAAACGAGCAACCATTGAACATACCTCAGTGTCCTAATTGTGGAGACCTGTATCTGACACCAATTAATTGCTTGTTTTGGATGCAGGTGTCAATCAAGATAGTTGATAATTGTTCGTTGCCTAATGTGTTTCGGGCTGGTTATGTACATCTCAAATTGTAAGGTGGCACTAATCTCTGACCTCCTCGTTAATGGGTGGTCAGATGGGTGGAGATTGCAGGCGACGGTAACAAGCTTGTACGGTCTCGTTGCGTTGGAGACGCATGTTGGGAAAATATCGAATTACTAGTCGTAATTTTTCGTATTCCAATAATTATATATTCATTAATTAGGTATATATAGTAAATAATTTTCATTATGGCAATTGCTCGCGTGAACCCACTTACCTTCATGAGGACATAAAGCAAGTCGCTTCTGACGTCATTCCTTAAGTGAAGAACCACTTTTAAAAGGCATATAATTACAGATGGTTGACCTATTTAATGATCAAACTAACTTTTCTCTAAAACTACTTACATTTGATTTGTCATGAATGAGTTTTTATAATGGAAGATGACATTATATCCTGTTGTCAATGCAAGTGGGCCATTTCTACAGCTGAAATTGAGCAGGGAATACATTCCTGGATGCACAACAGCAATAACGCTTATGTTAAGTGAATACAAATGCATCTATAACTCGGACTAAAACGACTACTTAAATATATATAATTGTATGCCTTTAATATTGAAAACACCGTATATTATCAAAATATTTAATTCCAGTTAATTTATCTTTAATTCTTCTTTTACTTTGTAAATTATACTGAAGATTAAAACATATATAATATCATTAAAAGTAACCTGCGCACAAACAAACGGTTATTTTAACGGCTTAAGCCAAAGGTTACTGGTAAGATTATTGCATATGTTGAGATATTTCCTCGACAAGTATGATTTTTCTTCAGAAATTTTACTATAAATATCTTTAGTTCCTAATACATTACACTTACTAAGTACTCTATGCTCTAGCGATCGACACATACATGCAATTATGACGTCACATATAAAGACATTCTGTATAGCTGTCTAGTTGAACGTGAAGGAATCGTATCAATTTGGTTGGATTTGAAGGTATTATAACCGTCCTAGTAACGGTCTAAGAAGCGGTACGTGAAACAGTATAACAGTCCACGAAACAGTTGATAGAAACGGTAGATCAGTCTTAGGAACAGTCCAAGAAACTGTGCAAGGAAACGGTTAGATCGGTCTTAGGAAGAAACGCACATGATATTTTTTTTGGGGGGTGACCGTCGTATAAACGGCTTGATCAGCCATCTGTGTGGCAGTCAAATAAACGGTAGATCAGTGTTTCACCCTTGAATGTGGGGTTGTGGAAGTATGTTAATTGAGAATGCCAATGTGATGTTGTCCATTGTGAATGTGTTGAATGTACACGTTGGGATATGTACTGTCCGGCGCTGATAGGATGATTGATTGCCTGGCTGTTTGATTGGGGATGTAGCCACTGCTGATGCTGTTGTTGTAGTCAGTGTCGTTGATGAGTAGATTGACGTCCACACTTCGGATAGTCCGGTAATGAAGGAAAAGTGATGTTAAAGTCGACATTTACTTTTATTCGTTGCAGCATACATGTAGGAGCATGTTACAATCTGGACCTAGCACACAGACCGGGATCCCACATGGACCCACAGGTCTGGTGCCGGTCGGTGGCTCTCTTATGAACGTTCTCTAGCTATCTACTCTGTCTCATAGATTGGGACTAACTGACTCTATTCTGAATCTGATATATATATATATATACACACACACACACACACACACACACACACACACACACACACACACACACACACACACACGGGGATCAGGGATAGAGGTTGCGGGGTGATAATTCTTCACAGGTAATGTAATTTTTAATTAAATCGTAAATACAGAAACAATGGCCACCACAGGAAGAACTCTCAACAGCTCATTATCAAACCAGGTAGTGTGATGAGCTTATACCCAGGTGTGTGACCTGGGTGTCAAAGTTTGTGACACGAGGACGGGCACAAAATATGAAAATATGTATGCAATTTAGAACCCATAGAGCGTACTTTTGCATAATGTATTGTAAAGAATATTAACTGAATTTTAACACTATGATATAAGCAACGAAAGCGTTCAATACAAACGTAATTAATAATTATTTTGCTACTTATTTTAGTGCATGCATCTGGCTAGATATTAGGCTACATGGCCATGGTTTTGGCGAGCGATGTTTAGAATATGCTGTATCAGGAATACATTTTTACCTACTTGTTTTACTTACTAAACTGTACTAGTATTTGTTCAGAGATTAGCAATAGAAACAGGTCGTTGGGCCAATTATCGATAAACAAGAAATAATATGTACATTGTGTAACTATGAATTGGGCGACACTTCCTGTTATATTGTCAGTCATTAAATGATATTCGGACATTATACTTACCAAAATACTGCTGTATCAAGCGTAGTAAAGCAGCATTATGTTTGATGTAAATGTTGTAACTATACACTATATGTTCAAAGCTTAGTTATGTAAATATTGTATTTCTTTACATGTTTTAATGACAATAAACTCTGTTCTGTCCTATTATGTTCTTAAAGATAATTTTGTATAGATTGAAACTAAATTTTCATATAATAAAGATAAATAATGTATTTTATTAAATACAAATTTTATATTATTTTCTTACACGTTTACTGCTGCATCTACTACTATATAGCTTATACTGCTACTACTATTGCTACAACTACTACTACTACTACTACTGCTACTACTACTTCTTCTACTACTACTACTAATACTACTACTTATACTACTACTATTGCTACTACTACTACTATTGCTACTACTACTACTACTACTACTGCTACTACTGCTGGGATTTTATATTTGATTGACTGATTTACATTAATTTCTGTTACCGTATATCCCCAAACAGATGCGCATACGTATATATGTGTCTGATCTATGTCTGCAGTTGTTGTTTTAAATCCTCGTTCAGCACGGCAAAGTTAACGGGATGGATTAATTTATGGTACTTAAGAAGGCGGAAGACTCTCAATCTGTGATGTTGTAGACAGGAAGCGGAAATGCTTGACTGGTTAGCCGACCCCCATACGCTGACGACATATTGCAGGTGGAAGTGATTTAGATCTAGTGTGCTCTTCCAGTTGAACGCCTCGTTACAGCCATGTTTTCGTTTGATATTCTGCGATTTAATTAAGTGTCATATCCTGTCAGTTCTCTTCAAAACGCGATCTCGCGATGTTTAGTGATATTTAAAAGGGTACCGTTAAAAGTAGTATAGGCTGCCTACACATCCAACAAGTGCTTCGGCAACAAGCCTTTTTTCAACATATATTATTGTTTTGTAGTGAAAGCACTCTAAAATAGGTGCATTCCTGCGACGAATAAAGACATTGGATAGTAGACGTAGTAGGTGGAATTAACTTATTACAGTATGAACCTGTAGGTGTGATTTCTGCGCGCCAAATCCACTACCAGAACGCGATCCACCTGTTGTCTCGCGTGTAACACTTGAAGCGAGGCGTCTAGTTCCGGTTTTGGAGATGCTATTTAGCCTAGTTCCTCTGAGCAACACCCGACTAATCATTTTCCAGTAAATCACTTTTCTTGCGAAGACTAACTGAGAATTCTGTCAAAATAATTTGCCATATGTTCGTGTTTATTAAATCCACTGGAATATTTGCTGCTTTTCTTATTCTATGTCGCCGGGATCGGTCAGGCGAATTTGCAAACAACTTTAATTATTTTTCCTCATTTGCTTGCGAAACTGGAGTTCAGTCTAATTATATCGGGCATTTCGCAGCGCATTAGAACACAATGCACCTATGACTTTGCCTGGGAGTTCCGGTCTAGGAATATATATAAAGGAGGACTCGAAAAAAAGACCCAGAAAAATACAGCAGCTTAGGAATGTTGTTATTAGTAAAAATGTTGTGGTTTATAAATTGCCATCTACACCCCATATACTTGTCATGTTCAGCACGAATAGATTATAAAGGTGTTCACATGATGCTATTAGCACGACCCACATCCTATGCATCAACGCATATTGGCTATTATATGTATACATAAACATTGGGGATGTAAAACAATTTGTGCTGGGGAATTTTGGTAGTCTAATATTCTCCTATATTTGCAAAGCATGAATTATTCTTACTGTTCTACTGTTCTACTTACTGACTATTTTAACAGTTTCCAATACAATGTAAAACATTTATTAATTTACCGAATGTAATATACTGTAATCAATTGATTTATAGAGATAACTACCCGTATGTATAGCATTAAATAATATATTACTCGTTAATATTAATTAATTTATTTCTATTTCTATGTGAGGCCATAGTTTGATTCCATGGTTTATGGATCCACCGACCCGATTTTTACCACTTTGGAAAATAAAACTAATTATTTTTATGATATTCCGTCGACAGTGTTCTAAGTTTTAGAAAATTATAATAATACATGGTGAAGGAACAAGTCGTATTAACTATAATTTGACATGAAGAAAGACCGACAGAAAATAATTTTAAAACCAATTTGATTGCTTACTGGTAATTATGTAGTAATTTATAACAATTAATACTATTGACGAGCAGCGATTTGAAAATAATTGTGCATTCAAATCTGAAAAATTCATATTCACTGGTTATTGACAATTATATTTATTTTCTGTCAGCCGACCATTCATAATCTCCAATTATTATTATTTTTATATTGGACCCGACCGACTGACCAAAATATCAAATAATATTTGTTAATATTTTCTACCGCCCGAGCCAAAATTATCACAGAAAATTCCGTAAACCAAGGAATCAAATAAATATGGCCTGATTGAAAGCTAAATCAAAGAGGTGAATGCTCGTACTTTATGATGTCAATGATTACATGTCAAAAACAAGTTATTTATTATTTGAGACTTGTCTTATTCTTTTATTTAATTTGAAAAATACAATTAAAATTAATATGAGTAATTTGTTCTCGTAAACATTTTCATATAACAAACAAATATGATAATATTGTATGTACGTTTACTCATAGGGCTGAATAATTATAATAAAATGGAACTTTTCTTTGTAAAGACTTTAATAAACCGTATGAAGTGCGTACACAACACAATACATTCTCATATACAATTGACATACTGTTACATGACTGTTTCCACTAGTCATATATTCGTTTTCAGTACACGTTGCATGTGATGCGTTATATTTTTTATTATATGCATGTAAGTGATTTACTCTTTTTGAAAGGAACTTTTAAATTTCCTGTAATGAAGTTGTTTCGTGTATTATCTTCTGAATCGATTGCTTTTCACCGTTTATTGTCGTTGCAATTCTGAAAGATTGTTCACGATCTTATTTATATGTGTGGTTTTTTTTGTCAAGAGGGTTGGTTCTTCTCTCTTGGATCTTTAAGGTGTGATACTTTTAGATGTATTGACTTTACACGATATCACTTCAACTTCGAGCAATAAAGATTCTATCAGTGGAAAAAACCCAGAAACATTCTTCGTATGTCGCGAACAATTTAAACAAAGGGGTTGTAAAAATTGCGATGGAACATGAAAAAAATAACATGACATCAAGTTTCCAAAATAACTAACACCTTATCGTGTGCTGTTCGGAAAATAAAATGTTCAAATGTTTTCTTCAAACGTTCTATCACCGAGCTATTACAGTTACGCAAATTGCTAAAGATAAAAATTGCTAAAGATAAAAATTGCTAAAGATAAGGCCCAACAGGATGAGAGATATAAGCACAATTCAAGAATGATTCGGTACCAATACAACCATCACAACCACACTTCTCTTGGCTTTAATAATAATAATAATAATAATAATAATAATAATAATAATAATAATAATAATATAATTATAATAATAATAATAATAATAATAATAATAATAATAATATAATTATAATAATAATAATAATAATACTAATTTAAAAAATAAATTAATAATAATAATTTTTAAATAATAATAATAAATACAAACTTTTTAAAAAAAGAAAAGAATACGGCAATTTTACAAATCGCAAGATCCCAAGGGAATGAAGTTTCAGAATATGGTAGCTAAATAAAATGACAGACATACGCGAACATGTGCATCGACAACATAAAAGTGGAATAGAACTGAACGTGAAGGTTCCGCATGATTGAACCAATTCGCCAAGCAAATAGCTCTACCAAGGATAAACAGAAAACCATTCTTGCACACGGCTGGCGCGTGTTGTAGCCGCCGTGTTTAGTCGGTGCTTGCTACTTTGAGATTCCGGCTTTGGTCTTGCTTCGGCCGGCTGATAGAGTCAATAACTAAGCAAGTGTTATAGCATCTTCGTATCTGCTATTCGTGCCGTTCTAACATTGATTCGAGACCGTCTGACCCCTACAACACCAGTGTGAGCACAATCACGGAACGTAAACAAACAAATTAAGGTGCAAAGATTTGCGCGTGCGTAGAACCCCAGATTCCGAAGGAGACATATAGCTCATAATTGCTAACAGATTAATATCCGTGCTGCAAGTCAGGAGGTCTAATGTAGTGAAGAACTACCCTTGTTATGTTGACTGTTCAACGTATAATGTTGCTCTTCTAGGCAAACTGTTTGCCCGTTGCTGTTTCATCTTTCTTTGTTGTTGGCCGCCATTCGACTTGAGAAGATTGTTTCTTTTGAATGTGCAAGCATAATATGCAACTACCGTGTAAATGTCGTGTTTCTATACAATATATTATATTATTGTTACTCCCCATGGAGTTGAGAAGGAAAATGAAGGCACTGATTATGCACTGACATTACATATAGCTGGCCATAATATGCAGCGTTATGAGCGCGATATTGTGAAAGTATGATATTTGCTACAATATTCTTCATGTCTTCCAAATTAGTCCGTCTGAATCAAGTGTATTGTTATATTAAATTGGATAGAGTATAAACACTGTTGAAACTCCCCTGTTACAAAATTACAATTATTTATGCTAGGAATCACATCTAAACTGTGTATGAGATAAAGGTTTATTACGGTACCTTTTCAGGAATTTTTCGTATATACAATAAGGGTAAACATAGACACGATACATATTTAAGACAAGACAACAGCATAAGACAAGTAAACATGACATAAAGCAACTAACTAAATATATATACATGCCTCATTTAAACAAAAACAACGGTTACAGTAACCAGAATTTCACAAAGTTATCAATTTCGCATTTTAAAAAACCAACATTTAGCGAGACATATTGTAGTAAGATTTTAGATCACTCTGGCCAAGTAGAAAGGGGGGAATATTATTGTTCATATGACATCTGAATTGTATGTCTTTAAAAAGGACAATGAGATTGATTGGAACAGTGTTTCTTTCTGGAAGCCAAGTATTATTCTATGTTTGTCAAATACTAGATTAGTTCCAATTTTTCTGTTTATACATTCTTGTACTTGTGTCCAGAGTGACGTGATGCACTCACATTCTTGTACTTGTGTCCAGAGTGACGTGTTCTTATACTTGTGTCCAGAGTGACGTGTTCTTTTAATTGTGTCCAGAGTGACGTGATGCACTCACATTCTTGTACTTGTGTCCAGAGTGACGTGTTCTTGTAATTGTGTCCAGTGTGACGTGATGCACTCACATTCTTGTACTTGTGTCCAGAGTGACGTGTTCTTGTAATTGTGTCCAGAGTGACGTGATGCACTCACATTCTTGTACTTGTGTCCAGAGTGACGTGATGCACTCACATTCGCACATTAGACGTGATATACACAGTAGTACACATGCATATTACACAAATAACAAAGTGGGGTGTCAGTATTTCCGATCATATGTAAAGATTTGTTAGTAGGATTAAATTTATATAACATTCTATAACCAACGAAGATACATATTTTATGTGCACCTAAAGGGTATTGAATATATGTTGTTCCATTGCTCATTCGAAAAATGTACTTGTAGTTCGTTTTCCCATTTTTCTTTATGGGTACTCTTTTCAAAATTGCTGTGAACTAATAGAGAATAAAATTATTTTTATCCCTTTGTATACACGGATGCATTATTTTTTTATGAAAAGGGGCAGAATTGGTGATTGAAGATACTTTGTAAAAGGTAAGGTAAGTTGCGTTGCGATCAGAATTGTTTTATGCAGGATATTAAGCCTCGGTATGTTAACACGTCCTTTATAAAGTTATATCGTTTTAGGAGAGTATCTTGAGAGTAAAATACTCCGTTTTAGGAGAGTATCTTGAGAGTAAAATACTCCGTTTTAGGAGAGTATCTTGAGAGTAAAATACTCCGTTTTAGGAGAGTATCTTGAGAGTAAAATACTCCGTTTTAGG
>JAUTBT010055973.1:0-15294 GCA_032361225.1 Lepetodrilus schrolli | reverse complement strand
GTGGTGAAAGATTAAAACTTGTGATATAGACCAATTTCTTTTAAAAACGATAGGATGAGGTGCCCAGGAACCTGGGTCCAATTACAGAACACAAACATTAAAAAAGCTTACTTTATTTATTCAATCCATGCTAACAGATCCTACCATGCATATCCTTATTAGAATCCTAGAAAGGTGTATGTGTAACAGAGGATCATGTCAATCCTGGGATTCAAACCAGAGTTGTTGGATTGCGAGTCCAATGCTCTACCAACTCAGCCAAAGGGGTAACCCTTCTGACTAAGACTAGTAGGAGCGTCTCATCACATCCGGCTACATATGCATCAAAAGATTTGAGAGAAACATGTATTAATTGAGACCCAACTATGCTGGAAAAATAGTAGCCTTGATCCTCGAAGCACTATGTCTATGCCAAGGTCACGTTCATGCTACTGCAGCTATATATACAGCTGACTGGTGCTGGTCTAGTGTTCCTGTAAGTGTTCCCTATGTCTGTATGGTGTTCCCTATGTCTGTAAGTGTTCCCTATGTCTGTAAGTGTTCCCTATGATGGTATGGTGTCTCCTATACCTCTGTGGTGCCCCTTATACCTGTGTGTTGTGTCCTATACCTGTGTGCTGTGTCCTATACCTGTGCTATACCTGTGTGTTGTGTTCTATACCTGTGTGTTGTGTCTTATACCTGTGTGTTGTGTCCTATACCTGTGTGTTGTGTTCTATACCTGTGTGTTGTGTCCTATACCTGTGTGTTGTGTCCTATACCTGTATGTTGTTTCCTATACTTGTGTGTTGTGTCCTATACCTATGTGGTATTTCCTATGCCTGAAGGTGTTCCCTATACCTGTATGGTGTTCCTATACCGGAATAGTGTTCCTGTACATGATGAAACATGGGCTTAACTGTGCCATGTCCAACTTTGGTCAGCCTTAAATTTGAAGTTTATGGGAGTCAGTGTCACATTCAAATAAATTGCTTATTAGGCCAGTTATTTGATTCCCTGGTTTATGGATATTTCATTGATAATTTTTGGTCAAATTTTTTATATTTTGATCATTCGGTCCGGTCCAATATAAAAATAACAATAATAGAAGATTATGAATGGTCGGTTGACAGAAAATAAATATAATTGATCAATAAATTGTCAATAGCTGTTATAGACACCAGTACACATGAATTGTTCAGATTTGAATGCACAATTATTTTTCAAAGTACTGCTTGTCAACAGTAGTAATTGTTATAAATTAGACTTTTGTTGTACATATTTACCAGTAAGCAATCAAATTGGCTTCGACTTTGTGTCAACTACTGCCTGCTGGTCTCTGTTCATTGTTTATATGACTTGTTCCTCCATCATTTATTATAATTTTCTAAAGGTTAGTACACTGTCTCCGGAATATAATAAAAATAATTATTTTAATTTCAAAAGTTGAAAAAATTTGGTCGGCATATCCGTAAACCAGGGAATCAAATAACTATGTCTTTACTGACTAAGAAAAGTAGGATTAATCAGACATCAGAACTCTACATCACTGCTGAGATTAACAGACTTTATGAACTAACCACTCATAACCACTACAACATTTCATCAGAATTCTGAACTCATCAACGTTGCTGAGATATACTGTAGGGATTTAAACTCAGAACCACATTGTTACGCACTAACCACTAATAACCAGTAACCTCTACAGCATTACATCAGACTTCTGAACTCATCAACATTACTGAGATTAATACACTGTGGGGATTAGAACCACAGATTTATGAGCTTAACCAGTAACTGCTGCCCTGCACCCAACTCATAAATCTTAAGAGAGTCCTCATTCACATCCTGCCATGGTCTTCACAATGTAGATCTGTGATGTAGCAGAGCAAGCAGATACCCGGGCTGCTTCTAATCAAATCACATGTAAAATAAGTCAATTATGAGTTGTGATGTAATTGTTCGTGGCAGGATTTGTGTGTCTGGCATCGCCCTCATGAGATCCATAGAATCCCAAATGGATCACTTTCTCTGTAGGGTCAGTAGGCAGGGAAAGGGAAGCAAAAGCACATCTCATTTTCTCTGAAAATGGTCAATCGAGAACTTTTTCTTTATTGGATTTCAAGAGGAGAGTTCTAGACTTTGCCTGAGCTGTTGGTGATTTTGTGATGACCAACTAACTCATTATGATGTCCAAAGTGCTAGACACTATGTGTGTTGGTATCTTAGTGCAATATTGATTGAAAGATTTGCAGTGTGATGTCAATGTCTAGGACTTGGTAAGGATATTGGGTGTTAAGATCTATTCTTAACTTTCTGTTATGATGAACGAGGTTGGTGTGCCAATTTCATGAATACAACTATTCTAGAATGAACCAAAAGTATCGGTGATTTCATGCAAGGCCTCGTGGTTATTTTCAACTCCCATCTTTTAAACACGTTGTTCTGTACACTTTATAAATGGGTGCTCTTGCAACAGACAGGATTTGATTTTCATCTCAGAATCAATTCAGCCCAATAATTGCATGGCATTGACATTCATGGCAAGACTTGAAATGTGTATACTGTATAAGTATTAGCATGGCATTGACATTCATGGTATGACTTGAAATGTGTATACTGTATAAGTATTAGCATTGCATTGACATTCATGGCAGGACTTGAAATGTGTATACTGTATAAGTATTAGCATGGCATTGACATTCATGGTAGGACTTGAAATGTGTATACTGTATAAGCATTAGCATGGCATTTGCATTCATGGCAGGACTTGAAATCTGTATACTGTATAAGTATTAGCATGGCATTGACATTCATGGTCTGACTTGAAATGTGTATACTGTATAAGCATTACAATGGCATTGAACATTCCATCAGTCGCCTCATGTCATTACAAGTTGTGACTGTCAGAGAAATAAGCTCGATCAATGGATACCACAACTGTTGCTTCCAGGATGAAGAGCGTTGTAGTTAGAATGCAGTGGTTTTTATCAGTTCAATTTGAAAAGAGTTAAATGGCTCTGTGTTTGTAATCCATGCAAATGTTCTGATCAAGTCTCGCCCGAGTTTGATGCATGCAAGCATTCAAAGCCGACATCAGGAGAAGCACAACATGAGTCAGGAGGAATTGTGGGATAGCCTGCCAATATCCCAGCTTCCTGTCAGTGTCATTACTGATGAGCATAATGAAATATGTCTCTGTGTTGTGCATTTTACAGTTGAAGTCCACTTGCTATGAAGGCAGACATTTTTCAGACAGTGTGTCAAGAAACATTGACAATATTTGTAGAAGCTAGGGCTTGTTGAGAGAGAAAAAATAACATTCGGAAACAATATTCTTGTTTAATTGGAAACTTCGAGTGTAAAGCATTAAGACAGTGGATAAATGTTGGACATGACCTCATTTCAGTGCTCTGTGAGTTCTGAAGTGAAGACATTACTGTCGCTGTCAGACAACCAGAGTTATACTATGATAGAACATGTCCATGTGAGATCAATAGAATGTACATTAGTCAAATTGTTGCATTTTTCACGACAAGAGACAGTTTTATATTATAATGGGACATATTGCACTATATAAAGGCATATTAAATGTGGACATCATTTAATATATTTGTGTCATGTTAATCTTCGTCAAAATTAGTGTATGATTCTTTTAACCCTATCCCTGCTGGATTAGGGTCAGATACGGTGGCTCTTTAGGGCATCTCCAGTTGCCTTTAGCATGCTGACTGTATTCACTTTTGTTTAGCTTCAATCTCAGACACTTGGACAGCTGTACACTGGACATCTGAACATTGGACAAAGCCAAAATAATTGACCTACGCATGTATGGTATGCCTTGGAATGCTCCAGTAAGAATGCCTGTAGATTGGTATTGGTATTGGTTTGTGGAGATTGGTATTGGTTTGTGGAGTTTGGTATTGGTTTGTGGAGATTGGTATTGGTTTGTGGAGTTTGGTATTGGTATTGGTATGCGGGGCAGACTACAAACACAAACACCAGTTTGATAGATCTCTTGCAAATGTTTTTGGTATATCGCCAGCAATTGCTATCATCAGGACATGTTTGTGAAATGTTGCTCGTGGTCATGATGATAATGCCCGACTCGAATGTGAGGAATGTAGATAACTGTAGGATTAGTTACCCTGGTAGGATTGTACCTAGCTTTTGTAGGATGGTAATAACTGATTGCACAATGGTTCACAGGCAGATAAAGCGAATGATTTGTCTTGGCAGAGACATCAGTGTTATTGCACAAGACATAACAAATATATACAGTGCAGAATATGAGCTATGCAAGTGTAAGAAATGTTAATTTCACTAGATGTTTGAATTTGCATGTAATTGTAGCCATGTGTGATATAACAAACTGCTGGTTTCAGTCATTGAGGCTTTGGCTAAGTTGGTAGAGAGTTCAACTCAATATGGGTTTGAATCCCAAGACAGATATTGGCCTGTAACATGTATTGATTTTGATTTGAGAAGTCACATCTAGGATTATACTGATAATTTCATGTAAATGTATGTCTGTTACATGTGGAAGCATTCTCATGCTCTTATATTGTTTACTCAAATATGTAAAAACATAACTCACAAGGTTGGTCCATTTATGCATTCTATAAATATATTTTTAATTCAGATGATGTGTCAGTGATTTCTAGTACAAACATGTGTTGTATTACTTTGATGTGGCCATTTTACTTCTGCTGATACTCTTGAATATACACTTAATATACACTTAATATACTCTTGAATATACACTTAATATACACTTAATATACTCTTGAATATACACTTAATATACACTTAATATACACTTAATATACTCTTGAATATACACTTAATATACACTTAATATACTCTTTAATATACACTTAATATACACTTAATATACACTTCAATGTGTTCATTCAATGTCTGAACTGGCTTTGATCATCAAATGTAAGTATTCTTGCCTAAATAACAACACTTCAGGATATTGGATTAAGCAGGTATTTTGTTATTGGTTATTAGTTGCATATGGATTATGTTCTCTGAGTCTAGCCAAACTATTCAATGGACATGATAATGTCATTAGCCTACATACTTTTTATCACTTCATCTATTAGTATGTTCTTTTCATTAAATCATTTAATTTTCATAAATAAATTTTCACCATCATTATTGCTGTCATTATCATCGTCATCATCATTATCATCATTATTATCATTACCCTCATCATCATAGAATATGATGAGGTGATCATATGAATGGTAAAAATCTAGAGCTGTAAATGGCAGTTTGGGTTGTATACTGCCCAGGGAATTGAGAAGGAACAATGAGTACACACTGATTGGAGGGTGTCTTTAAAAGAAATGCCCAACCCCACCCTAAGTATGGAACTGCACTGCTCATTATCACAGCTATGTGGGCACAGAAAATATTATCACAGCTATGTGGGCACAGAACACAGTATCACAGCCATGTGTGCATCGATCATTATCACAGCCATACATGCACAGTATCACCATGAAGGCACAGTGTATTATCACAGCCATGAAGGCACAGAACATTATCACAGCCATGCATGCACATGTTATCACAAGAGTGTATAAAATATTATCATACCCATGTATGCACAGCTTGTAAAAACCTGTACACCCCAGAAATCAGGCTGGTAACTATTATTATACTCATGTGTGCATGGAACATTATAGCAGTTGTGTGTGCATGGAATGTTATCACAGTCATGTATGCACAGAATGTTATTGCACCCATGTGAGCACAGAAGATATCGCAACCGTGCATGCATAGAAAGTTATCACACAGTGTGTGCACGGAACAATGCAGAACATTACAGCAGCTCGTTCTCTGCACACCCGGGTAATCACAGTGCCTGACTAGTTTGGGTATTATTTATGTAGATCTGGTGATTCATTGAGTAAATGCTTAAGAATCAGCACTTGGATTTAATTGTGTCTCGTTGGCCCGCGTTACCACTAAGAGGTGATCAATCATAGGACTGGTCCTAGCAACACTGACTAATCGCCTGGACCACATCCTAAAGTGCTTGGACCACGTCCTAAAGTACCGACATTTCTGAACTGTTGGTACCGACAGCTTACAGGAATCTGTGAAATATGGCCACTTCAACTGCTTCCATGAGTGTTAGAATGCAACAGGAGCCAGCAATATAGACTTGGAATATGTTTAGAACTGTTGGTAACACCATTCACTGTTATGGGGCTGTTCTGGCCAACATGGTTCCTTTGATGTGGACATTTGTCTAGGTCTGATCCAGAAGCTGGAATTCTTACTGGAGAAGATTCAGAACTCTGGGAATTAAGCCAGCTGTTTTACATCGTTTAGTCTCATCAAATTATCATCAGTCTTTGTGGTTTACTTTTATACTCAGATTAAAATGTTATTAGTAGTAAAGTGAATGCTTTGCTCCAATATTGTAAATGCATGCTGTGGATCCTAAACCTCCCTCCACCCTTTATGTATCTGTTTGCTAATACCAATAATAGCAATACTGAGGAATAGTTCCCAGGTATTGATTGGTATCAGAATTCATCTGAATATATTAGACTGTTCCCGTGATTGGCTAAAATTAGGTAAAAAAATGTATATATGCACTATTGAAAAATAAATACATTTCAGTAAAAACAATTAACCCACAAGAAAATAACAGGACTGAGTACAGTTTATCTGTTATGTTATTTGAATGTGACTCTCTCCTATCATGGTTGCCTAATTCTATGATCACAATTATTATGCTGTTGCCCAAATTCTATGAAGTGATAATTTGGTTGCCCAAATTTATTATTATCTCAAGTGTGGTTGCTAAGATTCTATGATTATACACCTGCTGATAAAATCATATTTTCATACTGGATTTCATTATCTAGTGGCAATATCTTACGCATGAGCTGCAAACAAATTAGTGTGAGATCGCTTCATGAAACAGGACCAACTTAGAGCATTCAACTTTCCACGAATGTTTCTATTCATGGTAGTAGATAATACTGATGTCAAGAAGATTCAATATATTGATTTTTCTAATACTGAGTCCAGCCTAAGCTAGGCTCATGAATCTGCTTCTTCCGTATCCCGACTTGTATCAGACCTCTTGATGATGTGAAGGCCGGCTGAAGACATGGCGTGAAATATTACAAGTAGTCTTTACCTCTCACTCCGACACTCGTCACTTATTAGACAATTTAACCAAAAAAATGAAAAAATCCTCATTTTCATGTTGTGTCCTTGCCCTCCTGCTAACAGGATTAGTATAAAGCTTTTGCTAAAACTCCAATCGAGACATGTTACAGTTGTCGACAGTCCTCATTGATCAGGTTTGACTTACTCATAATTGGAATTGACGACGTTTCATGTCATCCTTAAAAAAAAACTACATCCGACGATGAACTGCGTTGGTTGTTCGCTCCGGTTATTGAAGTCTGTGGAATGGAGTTTATACACACTAGACTGAATAGAAATGGTCCCTCCAGGAACTGCTTGGCGCCATGTAATGAACTTAGGAACAGTTACAGCACTGCATCTCTCAGATGAATGCCAGTGCTGCTTCCTGAATAATACCAAATCCTGGTTTTTGTGCGAGTTATGTGAAACTAATACATTGATTTGATTTGCCATGCTGTGAAGGAAAGTAGAAGAGATATGTCTGTGTGATGGCATAGCCCACAAAAGGGATGGACCTTACGGTCTATTGCCAAATCGGACATCTGAATATTTTATTTGAATTAATGATTACAAGATTCAAAAAATCTTGAACAATTTAACCTTTGGACCCTCCAGAAAATCTTTTCCATCCCTGTCATGAGAGTCTACGGACTAAGGATGCTCAAATGATCAATTTTGCATAGACTGGTATTTGTGAATATAAGTATTTATTACAGCTATTTTAAAGGAATGGCTTGAATTGCAAGGTGATGCCTAAGAGGCTGAATGTCAAATATGCAGCAATCAATCTGGGCTTCACCCACACATTTAATGGTACTTGCTGCGTAGTCACATCTCAAACCTGAGTAGAAACTGCCATGTCATCAATTTTTTAAGAATGTCTTTTACCAAGGACATTGTTGTATAAATATATTTAGTAAAACTGTTAAATCCTGATGTGTATTTTCATTTTTCAGTAACACCAGTTTTTTTGAGCTAATACGCATAGACATTATTCTGAAAATACTGACATTTCAATGCAAATGCATAATTAACATTTGGTTATATTGTAGTTATATTGTCCAGTGTATTCACAAATAATGATAATGTGTTCAGGCTGTTAAGCATACTCATGGTGCTAAATATTATTACCCTTAATCAATGGATCACAATATACACTCATTTGATGTTCTCTACTCCCTTGGGAGTACTCAATCCAAGCTGCAATTTCCCAATCCTATACAGTTTCCATTCCATGTTCTGTATCATCAGTATATGGTACATATACATTATTTTCTGGGTGAATGAATAATTTTCACAATAAGTCACTTTATTTACAGGTGATATAATAGGATTTTTTATCTGGAATTTCAGTGCGGCAGGATGGTTGAAATCTATCATTACATACAAGTTCCAATCAGAACCAATAATGCTTAACTTCCAACCTCAGTGATTTCTATGCTGTGCTATGGGACCATATACTAATGAATATCTCATGTGTTATGATTTATGAGCATTTGCTGTGTAGTATTTTCTATTTTATTTTTTATTAAATTGGGGTTTAGAGCCACTTTCAAGATTATTTCACTTATATCATGACTTGTCAGTTTAGGACAGGAGGAAACCTGCAACATCCATAGCGCTGAATGTTGCAGTAAACCCGCTAGCACCGGGCTGGTACTGACAAGTCCAAGGGTGATAACAGCATTGCCACTCTACAGACGGCGCATCCTATCAAAATCGCATCAGAAAGGTAACTTCTGCGAATATTGATGCCAGGCCCCCAGGGCGGGATTTGAACCTAGAACCTTTGGCTCCGAAGTCCAACGTTCTATCATTGCACTACCACCCGCCCCCTTGTTGTGTAGTAAGAATGGAAATTGTAATAAATTGATAATGTTGTGGTTAAATGCTGTCAAATTGGTTGACATCTGTTTTAGAGGTTAAATTGATAATTTGATACTAATTAATGGTTAATATAAATAATTGAGAATCTACCTTTACAGATGATCAACAGTGATAGGGTTAAGCCACACCTGTTTATAGACACACCAGTGTGCTGAGAGTTCTGTTTTGGTACACCTGCTTGCTAAGGTATGTTCAGTGACGTGATCTGGACACATAAATCATGAATTTCCACAGCCTTCCTGCAACGAGTTCCATTACAATGAATTCAAGACACCTGGGAGGAGTTGTGCAAAATGTTACCCACAAATTGTAACTAATTTCTTATAATAATGACGATATGCTTACCAGAACATTTCATAAAAGATTGACTGCAATTTGATTTGTATTAATTTGAAACTTGGCTGAACCAAGTGCTAATTATAAGGCTTGTGATCTTACTCTGTTCAACTGCTATGTAGATGTGGCTGGCAGTTTTTTGTTTTTTTTGTTTGGTTTTTAATTGGGGTTTAGAGCCGCTTTCAAATTTCTTTCACTTATATCATGGCTTGTCAGTTTACGGCAGGAGGAAACCTGCAATATCCATAGCATTGAATGTTGCAGTAAACCTTCAAGCACCGGCTTGATGATAACTGCATTGCCACATCACATCCTATCAATATCGCATCAGAAAGGTAACTTTCGCGAACATTGATGCCAGGCTCCCGGGGTGGGATTTGAACCTGTTTGTATTTTCTACATATGAATTTATTTCAAACAAAAAGTATTTCATTGTCACTGTGCTGTTTTTATTTCAAGCTAAAAGCTGTCATTTTCAATCAGTACATTTTCATCATGCTCATATCTCTCAACCATTTCGTCTACTTGGCACAACGTCAAAGTTATTCTCTTTGGTAAACATGGTACCATTACTTTGTACAGGCTGACCATGCTGAAATAGGATATATATCAATATCACGGATATAGGAGGTTAACAATGACTGTGTACAAAACTACCCTAGCCAATTGGTACAATTTGATTACAATTGGTCTTCGCCAAAGAAACAGAATGAAACAAGGATTATTAGAAATTTCAATTAGATAAAAATGTGCTTATTTGGCAAAAAAAGCAGGCTTCCCAACTCCAGGTAATAATAAAAAGTGTCAATCATGGGATTGGAATGATATTTGCTGGATTGTGAGTCCCACCAGTAGGAGAATCCTTTGTTAATATTAAACTGGTCTACAATAACACTAATATAGTATTGCACTATTGGGAAGTCCCTAACAATTCAAGGAAAACAATTGTTTAATTCAAAGACACTGAGGTAATGTTACAAGTACACACTGATACATAAAAGGTTGTCATGGTTGTATTACTTTACTTCCTCGTACATGGTTGTATCATGTGAAGCCAAGTTAAAAGCATGTAAATACTATAGTTAATTGTGACCCCCAGCTGTTTTTCCGTTGAAAATTGATTTCCTCATCACCGACACCATAGAATTTATTGTTAAGACAATGAAGACACGAACCTCAAACTTCTTTTTTCCCCATTTAATGTTATCTAAAATTAATGAGAAAAATTAGATAAAACATGGACATGATGAAGAAGGATTGGTTGTAAATTTGGTATTGATGTTCTAAGACAATGTTACTGTATTTACCATGTTTGGTATTGATGTTCTAAGACAATGTTACTGTATTTACCATGTTTGGTATTAATGTTCTAAGACAATGTTACTGTATTTACCGTGTTTGCGTCTACAAAGAACGTTAGCAGCTGATGTTGGCCCAGTGGATGCCTGACGATGGTGGTACGACGTAGGCCATGGTTGTTGGACCGACGTTATTTTGGCCAGTGGGTCGACTACGGGCTAATGTCGGCAAGCAGCGACATTGAACTGACGGTGGGCTAACATTGGCCCAACCTTGTTATTTACCAACGTAGGCACGCTGTTGTTCCAACATTGCTGCTTACCTTCGAGCTTCTGCCTGGCCAAAATGACATTGGGCCAATGTCGTAATGTTATCTGGGACAGTATCGGAACAACAAAGAACTATTGAAACAACAAAGAACGGCATTGAAACAACTAATAGCAGTATTGGAATATCAAAGAACAGTATTGAAATAACAAAGAATGGTATTGGAACAACCAAGAACAGCATTGAAACAACAAGGAACAGTATTGAAACAACCAAAAACAGTATTATAACCAAGAACAGTATTTAAACAACAAAGACCAGTATTGAAACAACCAAAAACAGTATTGGAACAATCAAGAACAGTATTGAACCAACCAAAAACAGTATTGGAACAATCAAGGACAGTATTGCATATGGAAATGGTGAATATTTGATCCTATTTTAATCATGATCAGATGATCCTGATAATCATATCTGGTGATATCAGATAGCTATGATAATATCATCACTTGATTAGTGAGGAAATAGGTTGCCTTGACCTTGCCACAATAATAGCAGTAACCATAGATGGTAATCAAGTGATCACATTGAAAATATATACTAACGTACCTAACAGGTAAAATTCATAAACTGTAAATGTAAAAATGTAAAGGAGTATGCTATTTTAAAACATGTTAAAGCAATGTTAAAAGCAAATATATTACCTAAAGTTAATAGTTAGCTTCTACAAGAATGTTTAAAACCTCTAAATTCACCCTAATATTTAGTCATTTGACCATGTTAACAGTCTAATTAAAATCAGATTTTAAACTGACGCTCCTAAATTTGTTGAACAGGTTGGAGTGATTTAAACTGACAAAGAGCAAGAATTATCTGATTTTGATGAGATTGGTATTTTTATTTAAAATTTACTATTTTGACTTTTTGATCATGTTGATATTTTAGAAGTTATTCTAATTTAGTTAATTAATTTTATCTGTTGATATTTTAGAGCTTACTCTATTTTAGTTATTTAATAAGTTTATTAATTACTTTGATCTACAGATATTTTAGAAGTCACTGTAATACTTAATTAGTTTAATTAATTACTTTTATCTGTTGTAATTTTAGCTCACTAGTCAACCTGAGCCTGAACTCAAGATGTCAACTAAAGAATTGATGCAACATGTTGAAATTAACAGTATGTATTCAGCAAATGTTTATTTAAGCATGTGCATGATGATGCTAGGTAGAGAATATTACCCAATTGTTGTTCAATAGTTTGATAAAAATAACATCCGAAAATGTTTGTTACTTGTATTTTTTATTTTTTATTATCAACAAATAACAATTGTGCCATAGGTCTATCCTTTATTAAGATTAAGGAGACCAGTATATTTAATTATTATTCATGATAAACATATTAATATTGTTTATCTTTTGGAAACATCAACCTCATTTGGAGTGAAAGCAAATTAATGGAAGGGGGGTGGGGAACCCCCCACCCCCCATTCCCATTCCATTGCCCTTGATAGTTTGAGCATACTTCTTGTACAACAGTGTTTTTTTACAATGTATTTAATGAATATAATGAATATAATGAATATAATGAATATAATGAATATAATGAATATAATGAATATAATGAGTACCAGATTTAATCACTGAATAGTATGACACACTTCAGGTATAGAATTTCTGTTATCTCTCTATCAGCACCATAGTTGACAAGACGGAACACACATAGATATACATGTATATCATTAGAAAATCAGCAAACCTCAGCGAAGCAGCAACTCCTAAGAGAATACCTCAGCTTGAGGGAATATTTCATGCATGTGTGCTTCTGAATTGTTATAAGCAGCTGATTAGAGTCGGACCCAAGACACAATGAATCAGTGCGTTTAGTTCAATGCCTGTGTGTCAAGTCTTAGTAATGGCTTACTGGTAGTTTAGTAAGCTTTTGTTGACGGTGGTAGAACGTTTGGACTTCGGAGCCATATATCCCGAGTTCAAATCCTGTCCTGGGAGCCCGGCATCAATGTTCGTGAAAGTTACCTTTCTGACACGATAGAGTAGAGTGGCAATGCAGATATGATCCTTGGTCTGTCAGTACCAGCAGGTGCTCACAGGTTTAGTACAACATTCAGCGCTACGGATGTTGCGGGTTTCCTCCAGTGAAAGAATCTTGAAAGCGACTCTAAACCCCAATTAAACAAATTAACATTGACGGCGTGGTGAATATTATTATCATCAGTCCGTCTGGAAGATATTCTGCAGATATGTATGTATGTGAAAGTATTTCATTTTGTTGATTTGTAAAATCCCCCAATCTGTGGGCCCATTTACATCCATACAGCAATTTCACACCAACTTCTAAGTAATGTTCAAGTGCTAATTAATGTTAGGTTTTCCTTCCATTGCAGATACCCTGTAGGTGATAGATTCCCTCCGCTATTAAACATGTTTACCACCATCATGATTTAGTAATTTACTAGCTCAGCCATCCTCAATACCAAAACTGACAGTGACTGATATTTCATACACTACATATTTAGTATGTATGTATAAGGAGACT
The DNA here is from genome assembly GCA_032361225.1 of Lepetodrilus schrolli. Taxonomy (NCBI): domain Eukaryota; kingdom Metazoa; phylum Mollusca; class Gastropoda; order Lepetellida; family Lepetodrilidae; genus Lepetodrilus; species Lepetodrilus schrolli. The sequence goes on along the minus strand of JAUTBT010055973.1, from coordinate 1,784 downwards.
ATGCCTGATTATTAGAGAATGTCTGTCTGCCTATGATGACTGTTTTTGTCATATATTAATCTTGATTGAATTATAAGAAGTATCTGCCATCCTCGAGCCAGACTCATGGGCTGCTTTTTCATACACTACTCTGTAGTACACTGTACGTCTCAAGTGCAAATAGTAGTGTATGTTTAAATTAGGGAGGCTCTGAGCCCTTTGTTTTAGAGGATGTATATCTGCCTATGGCTACTGTTTTTGTCATATATTGATCTTGACAGGACAAGAAATCCGGTGGAAACAATATAGATCATTGGCTTTGACCACTATCAGATTATATTGAAATGTTGCTGAGTATTATCCTAAGAATTCATTCTAAGTTCTATTGATTATTGTAAAAGATTTTATCATCTAAATAATTGATCGGTGTAGAAATCAATACGTATGTATATTTGATCTGGCTGGTCTTGGAAGGAACAGAGGAAAGAACATGAACTTGCAGAACAAGGGTAAATATGTTGTTATTAATTATGATGTGGGTCAGAGATCTTGGTACTTTTATACCTTAAGTTACATTACAAAGACATTGTAACGGTAGGTAAGCCACGTAGCCTACTGGTGTTTACTTTGAAATCCTTTCTGAATTTCCATGTAATGTCAAAATGATAATGTTATAAATAGTACAAATAATGACTGTGTTTCAGTCATATGAACCTTGTAAATCTGGGATAGGAATAAGAGTCCTTGGAATTGTTGAGGTTAAATGTTATTGTATTTGGTATTATTTTTGAAAGGTCTAATTCTATTGATTAATCAAAATAATTACCTTATCATTCATTATCATTCCTCATCGCGTATGGGTGAAAGATTCCCGCTGTGATAATAATTCACTCATTATCATTCCTGCTATGTAATATCTGATTGCTTCCAGCCAAAAAAAATCATTACCTTTTGCATCTTTTACTTATTTTGTTTTTAATTGGGGATTAGATCCAGTTATTTCACTTATATCACCACATGTCAGTTTAGGGCAGGATGAAAACTGCAACATCTGTAGTGCTGAATGAGCACCAGCTGGTACTGACAGACCAAGGCACCTTTTACTAAATCCCCCAAAGTAAAGTAGTAGTTGCCATCCATTGTTCTTTGTTCGATCTAGTAATGTCTTCACAGAAGATGGATACATTGATGGTGCCAAGTGTTTGCCACACACACGCACGCACGCATGCACGCACGCACGCACACGCGCACACGCACACACACACACACACACACACACACTTATGTTGTAGGGTATATCATCATACAGGATTAGAAATTCAAAAAATAATAAGGGGGTCATTCTCCACAAGCACAATGTTATTTGTGGTCAAATCTGTAATTTGCAGGGTGTCCCATAGATACTGTAAATCGTGTATTATTCGCATGTCAAGTGCCAAGTGTCCAGTTGTTCACTTGGCGGGAGGTGGGCTGGGTGCCTAGAAGTTGTATTGCAGCATAGGGAGTGGGACTTAGGGAGGGGAGAGGGGTTGGGGTATGGGAATGGAGTGCCAAGTGTCCAGTTATTCTCTTGGTCGGATGTGGGATGGGTGCCTAGTGACTAGATGTTATATAGCAGCATAGGGAGTCGGACTGAGGGGAGGGAGGTTGGAGGTGGGCCGTTCCTCTGGCGCAGCGTGAGGAGATTGGCTGTCTCTCCTGGACTCCGGGGTAGGAGTAGTGGGGTATGTGTTGTTATACCCTGCGGACCTAGAGTTGGTCAATTAGGCCTGTTGTATCAAGGAAGTCCTGTAACTTGATACGAG